>PVKS010024706.1:0-30732 GCA_004027875.1 Aplodontia rufa | reverse complement strand
GGAAAGATACCCAGGAGTGGAATAGGAGGGTCGTATGGTGGAGTCATCCCTAATTTTTTAAGGATTCTCCATACTGCTTTCCAGAGGGGCTGTACCAGTCTGCAGCTCCACCAACAGTGTGTTAGTGTGCCTATCTCTCCACATCCCCTCCAGGATCTATTGTTGTTTATTTTCTTCATCTTTGCCATTCTGACTGGTGTAAGGTGATATCTTAATGTGGTTTTCATTTGCATTTCTCTCTCTCTTAAAAAAAAAAAGTAAAGATGTCTTCGAAATTACTAACCCACATTTTTTTTCTAGGTGGTCAATCAATAGAATGTTGGTTTCCATAAATGTTAAGTGTAACATTCATTGCTTCTAGGATTTTTCTTCAGCAGGGGAGAAAGACCTTGTTCTGGTTATTTACATTTGTCTGATAAACGGGATTAATCTTCATGCATGTTTGCTAAGAGGCATTTGATTACTGCTGCTAACTGTGAGTTCAGGTGCTCGTGGCCTCTTGGACTCTGTAGGGCAATACATATTTGGGTCTATTAAATGTGTTATAAATTGTTGGTAAATGGGAAAAATTTAAGATTGTTTTGTTTCTGGGTCTTCACTGAAAGAAAAATTGTTAAGAGTTAAAATTAGAACAGGAGTAATTTTATGCAAAGAGTACACAAGTTTCACCCATTTTAAGTACTGTGAAACAAAGTATTTCAGCTTAAGAAGAGTATTGGGGGGCTGGAGCGGTGGCTCAGCGGTTTCGGCACTTGCCTAGCAAGCACGAGGACCCGGGTTCAAACCCCAGCACCACGTACACAACTGAGTGTTGGAGCAACTAAGGCCATGTGAAAAACTCAATAAAGTTGTTTCTCTTTCTCTGTCTCTCTCATTGTCCCTCTCTCTTTAAAAAAAAAAAAAAAAAAAGAGTATTAGGAAAAAATTGGAAGTTTCATAAGGATTATTTCCAAATGTAAGTTTAGGAAAAATCAGCCACGGGGAAAGATGTACTGATAGGATAAATTCTAATTCTTTAACAGGATTTCTTAAAACATTGGTATGCTTATCAAGATGATTTCTTCTGTCTGTTAAGTGCTATTAGGGAAACTAAATCTAGGGTTTGTACCTGTTTTAAAGCCTTAAATGCGATCTTATGTAAAAGTTAACCCACAAATGTTGTCTTTTAAAGCCTGGCTTCGGTTTGCTTGCTTTGAATGCATAGGGGCTTGCTTTATCATTAATGAGTGGCATTCACATATCAATCTTTGATCTCCGACACTGCTCCTCTTGGCGATTTCATTTTGCATTTTATTTTTAACTGCTGCATGTTAATGTTTTGCAGAAGTTTTACTTCTAACAGAAAAACCTTAGTTAAGACATGCCATTGGTGCAGGGTTTTTGAGATGAGGCTGGATTCTCTGCTCTCGCTGGTGAATGGAGTCTGGGCCGCTACAGATTCCAGCAGCCAAAACAGCCCGCTTCTAGTGTTTGCAGCCATGCCCAGTTAAAACTGGGAATTTGGGCTGGCTGCAGGTTTCGAAAGTGTTAGCAACTCCCCAGCTAAAAGCTGGGTTTTGCAGCCTTGGTGTGCCGCCGATCTTCTGGGTCCTTGCCTCGAGAATTTGGAGAATAAATTCCATGGACAACCACGGAAGGGGGAGTAAAAGGAGTAGGATTTATTTAGGAAGAAGGGCAGAGACTCTGCAAGGTGGAGGGGCACCTGGAAGCAGGGTACCGTTTACTGGAGGTTAGGCCGGAGGTTATATTGATTTGGGGTATGAGCATAATTAACATTCATGCAAAGCAGGCATTGAGAAATGCAGCAACTCCATTGGTTAAAATCTATGTAGAACAGCCATTGAAACTGGTCAGGAACACTACTGGTTAAAACAAAAGGTGGCAAATACTTCCTAGTACCCATCTGTGACCAACCCCATCTCTTAGTTGAGACAAAGGTGAGCCTCATGGTCTTTTTGCATTTGAAGGCCCTGAGCATGCCCTGTCAAACATTCTCTGCCTCTATCAGCTACCTCTTGGATAGGGACCCTCTGTCGTAACTACCTAGCCATTTCACTGTCTCTCCTAATCTCTCTCACCATCACCTACAGGACAGATAAAAAATCGAATGCTGACTTCTACTGTTATTAAACTGGCCTGCTGGATGTTTAAAATCAACTCAAGGAGACCAAAATCAAGATAGTTAAAGGGTTAAGGAAAATAGTCCATATTTTGGCCCTTCCCCTGCTTGGTCAGCCAAAACTCAGGGGACAATGGGACTTCTCTACAGGCTTGGCAACTCTGGGTAACATGACCTCCCTGTCAGGGGGATCAAGTGACCCTAGAGAATAGAAAGCCAACCATTGGATCCTCTTCTGCAAAGAGGATGATCATTAAAGGGCAATGTCCCAGATGCTTCCATGCAAAGCCACATGTGGTCAGCAAGACCCTAATCTATCCCGGTAGATGACACAACTGGTAAAAAAGCCAGGAGGCTTTTCACAAGTTCCTCAAGAATGATCCTGGTAAATTTCAGCTGACTTTTAGCAGGAAAGCAGGAAGCTGAAAATCCAAACCTCGGTTCTTGTGTTCTGACGAAAGATTTAAAGTCAGACACAAAAAGTCATGCACCAGACTTTTATTATAAGCGAAAGAGAGGTGGATGTAAAAAAAATAAGAAAAAAAAAAAAAAAGAATGGCACGGGTGTAAATTCAGGTGCAGATGTTTATTGGGATTTGCTGCTCCCGGGCCAAATTCACCTGTGCCGCCATAACAAGGGAAACGGCATGCAGGGAAAATGGTGCTGGACCTCAGCTGGGCAGCTGTATTTATAATTTTAGGGAAGTCAATGAGGTTGGCTTTTCGGAGATTGGCTGGTGGAACCGTCAATCCACTGGAGTTTATCTGCCAGCATCTTGATTGGCTGTCCTTTTCAGGGAGCAAGCTGCCCTGTGCCCTGCCCCTTAGCCAGCCAGGACCCTCTTGGGCTAGCTGAAGCCACACCCCCAGCCAGCAGCTGCAGAGAAATCTTACAGTGAAAGCAGAGTGCAAGCAGGGTAAGAGTCAAGCAGAAAGCACTCTCAAGAGAGAGAGTGGGCCGTCTCTGAGCAGAGAACGATAAAGGAGACAATGCTGTCTCAAAATTTATTACTGTTTGATGGTTGATTTGAAAATTGGGGTCCTCCTTCAGCAGCCGTCTCCCATCAGGTGTTCAACTCCTCCTTCACGTCGGGTGGTGGAGTTTTTGACCCTAGTTGGTCCTCTCTGGAACTGTCATGGTGGCCATCCTATTTAAAGGGGCTTCATCTACAAGTCAATCCTATGTTAGTGTGGGCATTGGGGTTAATAGCTCAGTGCAGCTTGCTGCTTGCCTGCACTATTAAGGAATAACCCCCTTCTGAGCTAGTAAGAGACAGCTGGCGTCAGTAGCTTTTAGGTTCATCTCAACTTTTATGGGGCCTGTGAAGAGATGTCCCATAGATCCTTTGTTCTTGAGGCATTCTCCCTCCCTTCTTGACTTTGTTTACCCTCAACACTTGTGTACTAATGTTATCCATAGCTTATCTGCCCTGGCAATAGCTTACAGCAAACTTCAAGACTAAACATGTGGCCTTGTCAAGCATTTCACTGCCCATTGCTGGCTACTACCTAACAGCAGTAGATAGGAACAAGATCAGTTTTGATCAAGTTGGTTTTAAACACCTGGCAGGAGAGTAAAACCAAAGCTCAGTACTACACAGACATTTAGAAGAGACAACGGCTCTTTTTAAGCATTACTTGAGGTGTATGCTTATCAGTTCTCTCAAAGGTAAATAAAATTAGGAGACTACAGAGCCAAAGGAAATATCTCTACCAGACAGAAGTATCACTAAAAAGTAAACTGTTTTACAGAATCAGATGGGAATACAGCTCGGGGATACCTAAGTTTCTAACAACATTGCTAACCTTTCCAAAGTCACAAATGGCCCTCACTCAACATTTGAAGTCACTGTCTTCATACTTTTCAGGGAACGGCTAATACTGATTGCTTTTGTGTTAATTGTTTACAAAACTAATGCTCTGCTGTCTTGTTTATCCTCTTAAGGCCTTCCCTGCCTGATGAATGCCTTGTCCAGTCACCTGCCACCTGCCACCATGGATGTCTGAGTTGCCCTGACTGGCAAGATGCCATTACACATGGAATCCACAACCAAGCCCTGCTTCCAATGAATCCACAACCAAGCCCTGCTTCTAATGATAGGCCTCTGGGGAAGGGTCCCTGACCGCCTTCCCTTTTCAACTCACTTTATCAGTTGGAAGTAGCCAAATGGTCATTGCCCCTTTCCCTAAGGGCAGCTAGAGATGCTTCCTCAGTGGGCAGAATGATTGAGATTAGGAGAGAAGGTAAAATAGCTAAGTACTCAGGACAAAGGGCCCCATTCAACCACACCCAGATGCTAACTGGTAGACAGATTAATGGGCTTGCTCAGGTCCTTCAAATGCAAAAGACAATGAGGCTCACCAGTGGGAGCAACTTCTTTGCCCCAGAGGAGGAGAAAACTAAAAAGCGGGGGTGAACACAGATGGGAACTAGGTAAGATTTGCTATCTGTTTTGCATAAATTTTAACCAATAATTTTGGTACTTAGTTTCAATGCTGGTAGTACATGAATCTTAATCAATGCTCATACTGCAAACCAATATAAACCTAGCCTAATGCACATAAGGTGGTATCCTGCTTCCAAGTACCCCTCTGCCTTGCGGAGACTCTACTCTCCTTCCTTGAATGAGTCCTATTCCTTTTATTCTTCCTTTAAAAAGAAAAAAAGAAGAAGCATATTGTAAAGGAGTATGTACAGAAAACTACCTTTTCTTTCCCAAAAGAAACAATGGAAGAAAATAAACAAAGATGGGAGGAATGGGGTGGAAGGTGCAGAGAGAACACTGCGACTCTTCTCCTATGTCTTTGTGCATAGTCTGACTTTCGGAAGTATGCTAATGTTCTACATACTAAAGAATCAAAATTAAGTAATCAGAAAGGGAAAATTAACCAAATCTAAATGCAAACAGGAATAAGTGAGCTCAACTGTATTACGAATTAATGAAAAACCACACTGCAGAGGAAAAAAGAACAGATTCATAATAACTTTTGAGCAGAGCTCTTTGTACTATATATCCTCAATCAAGGGGAATGAAAATTTAAATTTTATTTTTATTGGTCAACATAGTCTTACATATTGAAGGGATTCATTGTTTCACATTCATACATGCATACATAATGCCGGAATAGCTTAAACCTTATCCCTGTCCAAGGTCTCCCCCACTTTACCTACTTCCAATCCCACATCTCCTCTGTAATTTCCCTGTGTTACAGATATAAATGACCATATACATGCATTTTAATTATTTAAATTTCTAGATTTATAAGCCTGCCTGAGTGTATTTTGGCTTCGCATGGGAGCTGAGTGTTCTCTACAGTATAGATAACTCCCTTTTTTCTCCCTCTTCTCCTTCCCTTTCTCTTCCCCATTCCCCACTTCATAGCTTTGGTCCCCACAGCTTATGTGTTACTTCAAATTTGGTGGGTCTATTAAATAAACTTGACTAACTTTCATCCTATCTTAGGTTTTACTCTAGATTACACATATGAGAGAAAACAGTCAACCTTTAAATTTCTGTGTTTGGCACTCAGCATGATTTAAAAATTTTTTTTGATATTTAAATGATACTTAAAATATTTTTCAGAAGTTTTGTTTTTAGTGGTGTGGGTAAAGTTATTTTGAAATTATTTTCAGTTCACTGAAGGATTGAATTATTTTGGGGAGCTACAATTCTAAATGTGGAAGAGCAGGATCTGGATATTAAATATGGGAAGGTGAAGGATAACGCTATGGAGCTGGACTGGGAATGCAAGAGCCAATGTGAACTTGAGACAGGGAAAATTAGGCAGTCAGAGGAGTCAGAATGTTGGAGTCAATCAAGGGAAAACCCGTTCTTTTTCTTTTAAGATCAGTTTGACATCCCCCAAGGTTAGTAAGGAGGATCTGGCAAGGTGGGGCCGGGGATGCAGACACTCCCTTCTGCTAAACAAGTCACCACATTCTTTCTATGGATGTCTGAGGCACAAAACCAAGGCTGGACCCAACCAGAATTTCAGCACCCATGTCCTAGGTTTGGGGGAAGGGAGAGGATGACTAATTAAAGGGTGAATAGCCCATAAAAAGGGCAAACCTAACTGCCTCTTTGGCTCTGTCCCCCTCTTCCATTCTGGGGGAAGTCTGCTCTTTCCCCTTCTTCCATTCTGGGGGAAGTCTGCTCTTTCCCCTTCTTCCATTCTGGGGGAATTCTGCTCTTTCCCCTTCTTCCATTCTGGGGGAAGTCTGCTCTTTCCCCTATGCTTTGCCTTCTACTATTTTCTTAAAATAAAGTCTCTACTCTGCTTGCCTCGGTGTCCATTGGGTTTCCTCTCTGGGAGACATGAACCCAGCTTCCACCAATCCAGCATCAAACTCATGAAGTCTTCTATACAAACACTCCCTGTTCTACACTGAAGGGCCTGGAAGCAATAATACTGGAGGGCAGTGAGTGTAGCTAGTGCCACAGTCTTGCTTTCTACCCACCATTCCTCATGTAGAGGAAACCAAGGATCTACAATGAAATGGCCAATTCCAAGGCAGTCTCAAAAAAGGTTCTGGAAACATCTTTTTGTTCCAGAAGATAAGAATCTGCCTAAAACAAATGAAATGAGAAGAATGTACCAAAAAGATACAGAAACCACCTTGAAAGGCCACCTACTGGACTAAAACTCAAACAATTAGAGCATCAAAACAGATTAATGTACTATAATCCATTTAATTAAATAGGAATAATGAATTCATATAAGTAGGTGAATGGATAGATAAATAGACACTTAGGTAGAGAGACAGATGAGAAGAGCAATCTTGTTTGATGTATGCTGTAAATGTATATTCCTTACAGTTGAATACCAACTGATATATTAGGAGGTGATAGTGAAGGTGGAAAACTGCTACTTTTATAACCATCATGGTAAAGATTGGACCAGGCATAAATCATCAATGGATGTTAAATCTAAGGGGAACATTTGATGAGAGGCATGTCTCCATGGTCTCAAAGTGTCTCCCCCTAGATATAGATAGACCAGATAGGACAGTCTAGAATCCCAAACTGCAGTACCTGAAATTTAAATCTCAATGTATGGGTTTGACAGAAGATTACGTGTAGCAAAAGATGGGTCATTAGACCTTATTAAAGTCTTGGCATGATGAAAAATATTAAAACAGAAGATTTGAAAGTAAAATAATGGAAAAAGATTTATTATCTAAATACTAATCAAAAAAATGGATGTAGTTATATTAATAAAAGACAAAGTAGCCTTTAAGGCAAAAGCATGGCTAGAGATAAAGAGGAACATTTCAGAATGATCAATATTTAATGCAACTGAAAGGTAACAATTTAAAATGGTTATGCACTTAAGAACATACCCTACATTTAAGATTGATAGAGCTATGAAGAGAAACAGGCAAAGCCATACTTGTAGAGATTGAGAATATAGCTCAGCGGTGGAGCATCTAGCATGTGTAAGGCCGGTAATATCCCCAACACCACAAAACAGACAGACAAGCAACCAAAAAGCAAAACAAAACAAAAAATTTGTATTGGAAGATTTTAACACACAATTTCAATATTGGACAAGATAGATAGATAGATTTGAACAGCATAATTAGTTAATAACTTCCTAAATATTTTCAAATACCCTATCCCCCAAATTGAGACTACACATTTTCCAAGTATTCATGAAATATTTATTCTAATTGGCCTCATACTGTATCATGAAACAAATCTCAACAAAGAATTGAAATTATATAGGGTATGCTTCCTGTCCATAATGCAATATACCTGAAATCAGAGACATAATTATAGAGAGACATAATTATAGATTTATGTATGTTTAGGAATTTGGAAATGTGTTTCTAAATAAATCATGTGTTAAAGAAAGGGTCACAAAGAACACTAGGATAAATTTTGAGCTGAATGATAAATAAAACTGTGTGCGTGCATGTACACATGTGTGTAGGCAGTAAAAGAAATCAATAAACCATCTATCTTTCTTAAAAAGTTGGAAAAATAGCAGCACATCAATAGCAAATAGATTGGAGGCAAATTAATGATAAATAGAAGCAGAAGTTAATGGACCAAAAATACAGTGGAGGGAATATCAACAAAACACAAAACTCATCCTTTGAAAAGACTAATATTATTGATATACCTCTAGTAGGACTGATTAAGACGAAAACACATCCAATTTCAAGGATTGCACAGATGATTTTACCAGATGGTTTGCTGATATTAAAGATAATAAGATAATGGGACTGGAGCGGTGGCTCAGAGGTGATGGCACTTGACAGCGCTTGCCTGGCATGCACAAGTACACGGGTTCAAACCCCAGCACCCACGTACACAACTAAGTGTTGGAGCAACGAAAGCCATTTGAAAAACTCAATAAAAATTGAATGTCTCTGTCTCTCTCTCTCTGTCCTTCTCTCTTTAAAATTAATAATAATAATAATAATAAGATAATGTTAATGGCATATTATTAATAGCCTGGATTTAGGTCAGATGGATAATATTCTAGTGAAACATAACTTCGATAGATCTTCATATCTTTGGGCTATAAAGAGATATCTTAGGATACACATCACTATAAAGGAAAATTTTGATGAAGTTTACTGAAATTGAGACCCTCTCTGTTTATCCAATGACTTGGTGAATAGTCGGCCAGGAGTACATTCGCTATATATTGTATAGTTGACAAAGAACTCATACTTAGAATATAAAAAGAACTTCTAGAAATAAATAAGGAAAGGCAAACAGCTAAATAGGAAAAAACACGCAGAAGATTTAAATAGACACTTCACAAATGAAAATATTCAAATGACAAATAAATACTGAAACGGTGTTGGGTCCCATCCCTAATCAGGATATAAATTAAAACCATGAATTGCTAAAACACTCACCAGAATGGATAAATTTGAAAAGCCTGGTATTACCAAGCAGTGCTGGGGTGGATGTGCAAGAATTGGAACTCTTCTGGTGCCTTGCTAGTATGGATGTAAAGCTACGGGTCCATTTCTTTGACCTGACACAAGGCTGAACATTAGGGCAGGAGAAAGAGAAAGAGTAGGGGTGGGCAGGAACAAGAGTACCCTTCCAGGGCATTCCCACAGTGGTCTACTACCTGCATCTATACCACAAGTCTTACAGTTTTCAGCATCTCCCAATAATGCTGTGAAATTATGAATCAATCAATGTATTAATCCACCAATGAGGCTAAAACCCATAATTCAATCACCTTCCTGAAGGCCCTGTCTCTGAACACTGCACTGGGGACCAAGCCTTCAACCCATATGCTTTTGGGGGACATTTCAGATCCAAACCATAATAGGTAGAAAAGCTATAACGAAAAGTATGGAAGTAATTGCCATAAAAATCAGGATAACAGGGCTGGAGCGGTGGCTCAGCGGTTTCGGCACTTGCCTGGCAAGCATGAGGACCTGGGTTCAAACCCCAGCACCACATACACAACTAAGTGTTGGAGCAACTAAGGCCATGTGAAAAACTAAATAAAGTTCTTTCTCTCTTTCTCTGTCTCTATCACTGTCCCTCTCTCTTTATTTAAAAAAAAAATCAGGATAACATTGCCCTCATTCAGTAGAAACCGTGAGGTTGCATCTGGGTGTTGATAATCATCTACATTAAGTCAGCAAAGTATTTTTATAAGTAAAGTTTTACTAGGACGAAGCAGGCACATTTGTTTACTACCATATATGGCTGCTTTCATGATACAAGGACTGAATGTTTATCACCCCCTCTCACCCCCTGTTCATTCATGTGCTGGAACCTAAGCACCAGTGTGATGGTATTTGGAGGTGTGGTATTGGGGAGCTGATTAGCAGAACCCTTTTAAGTGAGGTCAGTGCTCTTATAAAGGAGGTCCCAGAAAGCTCACTTCCACCACTAATAAGCCAGGAAATTGTTCCTCATCAGATATCAAATGTGCCAGCACCTTGATCTTGGATTTTCCAGCCTTTAGAAGTATGAGAAATCTGTTTCTATTGATCATAAACCACTCAGTTTGTGGTACTTTGTTATAGCAGCCCTAATGGACTAAGATAGGTAGTTGCTAAAGAAACCAAATTCACTAAGCAAAATATTAGCTTTGAAACAGACAAAAAAGGAAGGAAAACAGTTTCATCATCAAGCATTTTAAGGGCTTATCGCCAGTTCCTAAATTTAGCCAATATTTTTTTTTCTCCAGAACACAGAAAAAATAATGTTTAACTGGATTGTTGTTTTTTTTCCCCCATAATAAATTACTTCAACAAAAAGTTTGTGGCCAGAGTCCAGGGCTCTGGAAACTTCTAATTGTAATAGCTTACCTGTGATTACACAGGGGAACAAACGTTCAAATCTGAGCTTGATTCCAAAGTGTGTGGAGACCTGCTGATGATTGGTAGCTTTAATCCAAGCACCCCCCCAAACTCTTCTGCAAGCAATTAAAATGAAATGACAGGACTGGCCCAGCCACTCATTCCCTTGCGTGCTTTGTGCTGTTTTCTCTGCAAGTTGCTTAGAGTTGCAGATGAAAACCATCTCCTTTTTCCAGGAACAATTAAGGCTGAGATGCCTCCTCCGGAGCTGCGCTGCTTTGGTGAAGCTCTTAAAGCCTCCTGTTCAACAGTTCACCAAGTGTGAATTATGGACAGATTAACCTGCCTATTATTACAATTGTTCACTCAACTCAACACCAAGAGCCATTACAGGGGAATTAAACCTCAGGAATGCTATTTATAGCCACTGGCCAAGGACCCAGTAGATTGTTCTTAAATTCACTTACATGTTTTTTTCCCCCATGGAAATCCTCAGTGGATTTAGATTCGTCTCCCAGGTTGTATAAACCTTAAGTGACTTTAAATTGTATGGCTCATCATAGCACCTTCTAGTAACATTTTTTTTCCATTATACTTGAGATTATTTATGTAGCAGGTAATTATGCCCAACACCCTTGCTGGCCCTCTAGATAGTAGGGGGATGGCTGTGGGCTAATGTGCTTATTTGGGCAACCCAAAGAACTGGGTTCAAATTCCAACTCTTCCTCTTGCCAGAGGGCAACCATAAACATGCTATTTAATCTCTTAAGACTTCAGGTTCTTCATATATAAAATGCACAGATTCACTGAGATAGTATATATAAAACAAAATATGGGCTGGGTGAGGCTGCGCAAGCTTGTAATCCTGACTTGGGGAGCTGAGGCAGGAGGATGGCAAGTTTGAGGCCAGCCTCAGCAACTTTGTGAGGCCCTAAGCAATTTAGTGGGACCCTCTCTCAAAATAAAAAGGGCTGGAGATGAAGCTCAGTGGTTAAGCACCCCTGGGTTCAATCTCTGCTACCAAAACATGAAAGGAACATGGTATCAGTCCCATAGGAGCTGAGGTATCCATTATTATTGTTTAATGACCCCGACTTTGTTGACTGGGCAGAGCAGGAGGGACAAGAAGCAATGGGAAAGCTTAAGGAGAAAATAGAAGGTGCTGGGAAAGGACCAACAGGCCACTTAGTAGATGGCTTGCGGGTAGAAAATCTGCCCCCTCCCGCACACTCTCACTATCAACTCACATTCTTTGGCCTGGGACTTTTGCTGCTCCACTTACCAGATCTCATATAGTCCCATAACCTAGGGCTGAGTTTAGCTCCTTCCTTATTCGCAAATTCCTAGCTAAAGTTCTGTGCTCTTCCTGTCCCTGACTCCATAGCAATAGAATTTTTTCTAAAAATGGTCTTATTTGGTTTTGATTTTCAATTAGAAAATAGTAAATCACCTACCCCTACCCTGTAAAACCACTCTAGATCTTATGTTTTCTGAAATTAAATTGTTACCTCTCTTCCCCTAGTGCCAGGGATGGGCCTCTGCTCTGCTGTCATTTTGCTGTTTAAACTCATTCAAGCCCACTTAAAAGTGAGTTGCCTGCTGTAGGTGTCATCCGACTTCCACCATTGTTTTCTCACTTGATCTTACAAAAAGGCCAGCGGGGCTTTGGTGGGAGCTAGGATCACCCCACTTCACCAGCGAGGGAACAGGGACTAAGACCGAGGTATATCTGGAGCTAGATGATAGATTTTGGGGTTTGTGTTTCTCTAACAATAGCCATTATCTCCTCCCTAGAAACTAGCTGAAGGTGGAGTTTGGGCTCTTGGGAAGCCACTCTCCAAAAACACCTGGCCTAGAGCAGGTCCTGTGAACAACAAGGACCCCTAATAGACCTTCAGCACTTGCAAACTTAGCTCCTGAACCTACATCTCACCAACCTGTACCTTCTTCTGTATTCTAACCTGTTAGCATCAGCCCTCGCCTGTTCTCCGTTTCCTCCCTCCTCTGTATCTCCTTGGCTGCATCCAACAGTTCCTCTCTGGTATTATTTTCTGTCTACTGACCTTGTTAGAGGAGAAACCTCTTTGACATGGCCCAATGCTGTCCTCTAAGGAACCCTTTAGCTTGAATTTGTCTTATGGACACCAGTGCCAGCTCAGGGAGCCTCAGTGTTTGCTGATATAATCCCAGGGATTCATTATGGTCTGGTCCATTCAGGTCCCATCTGTAGAACTGAGCCAGGCCGGAACTCTAGAATCATCAAGTACCTGAGAAACATGTCTAACGAACTCTGTTCCTCCGCACTGGAAGGAAGATGAGGTCCACAGTGCTGACTGGTCATCACCTGAAGTGGGCTGGGCTATCCTGTCCAGCCTGCCTCCAGCACAGGCTTCCCCTCACCTGGTGGGAGCCTAGAGGCTCAGCAGCCAGGTCTTGCATTAGTAAGTCAACTTAGAGAGCCCTGTTGTTGCCACCCTGCATTATTCTGCTTAAAGTCTCTCCCTCTGCTTTAACGTGTCAGCCTGTGTGCTTTGGACTTGCCCTTGTTTTGGACCCCAGTTTACCTGCATCCCTGGGCTTGATCTCATCTATAGCTCTTTGCTTACCACAGGCTTGTTCTCTTTTTCGATGTGGCATGGTGGGATTGACCATGTGTGATGGTTAATTTTATGTGTCAACTTAGCTGAACCATGGTTCTCAGATACTGGTCAAACATTATCCTGAATGTTATTGTGACAGTGCTTTTTTTTTTTTTTTTAAATGAGATTAACATTTAAATTGCTGGACTTTGAGTGGAGCAGACTGCTCTCCGGAGTCTATGTGGGCCTCATCCACACAGCTTTCTATTGAAGGCTTTAACAAAGACCTCAGCCAGCCAAATCCTACCAGCAGACAGCCTTTGGCCTTGAACTGCCGCATCAGCTCTTCCCTGGGTCTCTACCCTGCGGATTGAGGACTTGCATGCTCCATAGTTATGTGAATTAATTCCTTTAAATAAATATATCTTTTTCACATGCTATTGGTTCAGTTTCTCTGGAGAATACTGACTACAGGGTGCCTAATACGTATAGGAATGGTTAATTGAATGGCTTTTGGAGACAAAAATTTTTGAACTTTAATTATCAACTGAAAAGATTTTCCTTTGCCTTTTTATTGTGGTAAAATATTCATAACAAAGTTCAAAATCCTAACCATTTTTAAGTACACAGTTCAATGGCACTAAATATCTTTGTGAGCCGAGAATGGTGGTATACACCTATAATCCCAGCAGCTCAGGAAGCTAAAGCAGAAGGATTGCAAGTTCAAAATCAGCCCCAGCAATTTAGTGAGACCCTGTCTCAAAATGAAAAAGAATAATTAAAAAGGACTGGGGATGTGGCTCAGTGGTTAAGCACATGTTGGTTCAATCCCCAAGTACAAAAACACAAACAAATCAACTAACAAAAAAAAACCTTTGCATTATTCTGAAATCTACTATCCATTTCCAGAACTGTTTTCATCATTGCAAAACTGGAACCTGTACCTATTAAACCATAACTCCCAGGACTGGATTGGTGGCTCAGCGGTTACAGCGCTTGTCTGGCATATGCAAATACGCGAGTTCCAAAGCCAGCACCATGTACACAGGAAGTGTCAGAGCAATGAAAGCCACATGAAAAACTAAATAAAATTGATTCTCTCTCTTTCTCTCTATCACTGATCCTCTCTCTCTTTAAAAAACAAAAGCAATAACTCCCCATTCCATCATCCTCTGGCAACACCCTTGCAATTTCTGCATCTGTGAATTTACTCCTCTTAGTCATCTCCCTTTCCATGCCATCTTCAAGGCTAACCATGTTGTTGCAAGCGTGAGAACAGAACCCTGAGCTGGGATCCTCCAGTACTTCTTTGTCTGCTTTGAGTCATCTCATCCGTAGCAGAAAGGGAGCTACTATGGCATCAACCTCATGAGCTTCCAAGGATTAGCATGTGGGAAGTAAGAGAACTGTGCTCACAGCGAGTGCTTGGTAAATGTCGTCTACCATTATTATAGCCCTTTATGATCTGGCTGTGAGGGTCCCATTTCAAGTTCTCCAGTTGAGACAGTTTTAGGAGAGATAGCAAAATGGCTAGGTAGTCAGGACAAAGGGCCCCATCCAAGAGCTAGCCAGTAGAGAGTGATTGACAGGGCATACTCACAGCCTTCGTATGCAAGTGACCATGAGGCTCACCTGTGGGAGCAACTCCTTTGTCCCTGAGGCTGGAAAACTAAGAAGTGGAGGTGGACACAGATGGGAACTTGGAAGGAATTGCTACCTGTCTTGCATAGATTTTAACCAATAACTTTGGTGCTTAGTTTCTTTTTTTTTATTTTTTTTTTTTTTGGTGCTTAGTTTCAATGCCTGTTTTGCATAGATTTCAACCAATGATGTAGATGCATTTCTCAATGACTGATTTGCATGAATGTTAATTATGTTCATATCCCAAATCAATATACCCCTGGCCTGACCTCCACTAGATGGTGTCCTGCTTTCAGGTGCCCCTCTGCCTTACGGAGTCTCTGCTTTCCTTCCTTAAATAAATCCTACTCCTTTTACACCTCCTTCCATAGTTATCCATAGATTTTATTCTTCAAAGACATGAGACAAGAACCCAGAAGATTGGTGCTGAATTCCTGGGGTGAATTTCCACCACACCAAGAGCTGCAACACCCAGCTTTTAGCTGGGGAGCTGCTAACACTATTTTGATCTCAGAAACCTGCAGCCAGCCCAAATTCCCAGTTTTAACTAGGAATAGCTGCAAACACTAGAAGTGGGGTATTTTGGCTGCTGGAATCTGTAGTCGGCCCAGACTTCATTTATCAGCGGGAGCAGAGAATCCGGCCTCAAGTCAAAAACTCCCGCATCACTGTTAGCTCTGCAGGTGTTCACAGTGCTCTCACACGGCTGGCACCTGGCACACAACTGCTTATTTATTTATTTTTTAAGAGAGAGGGACAGAGATAGAGAGAAAGAATCAATTTTACTTAGTTTTTCATGTGGCTTTTGTTGCTCTAACACTTCGTTGTGTACATGGTGCTGGGATTTGAACTCATATCCTTGTGCACACGAAGCAAGCGTGATAACTGCTGAGCCACCGCTCCAGCCCCATGACTCCCTCTCTCCCTCTCTCTCTTAAAGAGAAAGGACAGTGACACAGAGAAAAAGAGAGAGAGAGAATCAATTGTTATTGAGTTTTTCACATGGCCTTCGTTGCTCTGACACTTGGTTGTGTATGTGGTGCTGGGGTTTGAACCCGTGTACTCTTGCATGCTGGGCAAGCACCATAACAACCAAGCCACCACTCCAGCCCCACAACTCTCTCTTAATGGATATTTGTGGCATGAATTTATGCCTGGAACTTATCCTCTACCCTGCTGTAGCCCTGGAATTCAGACAAACTCCCTACACTGTGACAGGGAGAAAAACAGGACTCAGTTATCAACCCCTCAGTTACTTAAACTCTAGTAGTTTTCAGAATGGTATCCAAACCCCAGTGGTGGTAATTCATTTCACTTCAGGATGAAATAGGATGCAATGTTAATGAACATCTTAGAGCTGACAGGCTCAGTGCGTGGCTCAAGACATCATTTGAACCATGGCAATCCATCCTTGAACTATTAATTTGCCCTTGACGAGCCTTGAGCCTCAGTTTCCTCATCTATCAAAGGGGTTCACCACCCTGCTTTCCCAGAGACTTTCACGGGGTAGTAATGGGACTCACTTCCTGCTTGCTGCACTGTTGACACCTGGGAGGTCAACCCCTTCTGCAAGGCACAGCCTTTTTTGGGGAGGATCTTGGCACACGATTTGTAGTTTGGATTACATTTCTTTCTGACTCTTCTTTTTGTTACAAACATAATAAAAGTGAAAGAGACAGATGGTAAGACGTGATTCACTTACACCAAATGTTTGTATGGTGTGAATATAAAACTAGAAACGAGAGGAATGAGATGGTTGTAATGATCCGGGGAGATGGAAGCCGGAAGCTCAGTGGGGAGGTTTGGCCTCCAGGAAGAAGCAAACTGTCTGTGGCTAGAGCAGTGCTCCCCAGCCTGTCCTCCACTCTGGCTGCCCTGGGGACCTTGCTATTGGTGAGGAGAACTGGAGAGCAGATAGACTCCCTCCTTGACATAACACCTTCCCAAAGGGACACCAGAAGTGAGGACGCTGATCACTGACTGGCTGATAGCATTGGGTCTGACCATGTCATGCAACCTTTTCCAGCACCATGAGGGTCACATTCTCCAGTCCTAGCCAAGGCAGCGAAGAGTCTGCTTTTTTTTTTTTTTTAAGAGAGAGAGGGACAGTGAGAGAGAGAAAGACAGAATCAATTTTATTTAGTTTTTCATGTGCCTTTCCTTGCTCAGACGCTTGGCTCTACGTAGTGCTGGGGGGTTTGAACTCGCGTACTTGTGCATGCCTGGCAAGCGCCGTAACTGCTGAGCCACCACTCCAGCCCCTACCACTGACATTTTGAGTTGGATACTTCTTTGTTGTTGGCCCTGTCTAGCAGCATCCCTGGCTTCTACTCATTAGATGCCAGTAGCACCTTCCCACTCCAATATTGAAAACCAAGAATGTCCGCAGACACCGTCCAATGTTCCTGGGTGGCTAGGGCAGGTAAAATTGGGTTGGGACCATCAGCCAGTCCTGCCCAGGTTTCCCCTCCGCATGAGTTTGGAGAAGACAGAATGGATGAGACTGAGCGTCGTTTGGCAACCCTTGTGTCTCTTCCACCCCTCTCCACCCTGAGTCAAGGGGGCGCCCTTTTCCTTTGGCTTCTGGTTGGCTTTGGCCAATGGGGAACTCGGGAGGAGATGAGGAATGGTGGAGAATGAGGCTAGCATATTTCCCCCCACACCATCCCACAGCTTTGCACAAAGCCTTCACTGCTGTCTGGTGGCCTGCTTCAAGTTCTGGCACCTGCTCCTCTCTCGGTCCCACGGGGACCAGGGTTGATAACAGCTTTGTTTCCTCCCACTGTTATCCACCCAGGGTGCTGCATGCCTTGGTCAATTCCCTACACCCTGACTTTACCTTTATAAATTCTTATAATGATTTTTGAATGTGCCTTCGGTTTGCTGTTGAAACTTGACAGATGTGAATATAAGAAATGTTTTCACACTTTTCTCCTGTTAGTTCATTTGACCATTTATTCAATAAATTGTTTTTCATATTGTTATGATTTAGGTGTATCACCTCAAAGCTCATATGTTGGAAGTTCAGACAAACTCAATTACTCAGTATTGGGAGGTAGATCCAGTGGGAGCTGCTGAGGGGATGGGGGCAGAGCCCTAGTGAATGTATAAAATCTTTTTTGCAGGAATGTGTTAACTCTATTGGAAGCTCTGCCCCCTTCCAAATGCTCCTACCTGCCCTTTAGCTTTCTGCCATGAACAACACAAGGCCTTTATCAGGGGCGGAGCAGATGCTGGCACCAGGCTCTTGCACTTCCCAGCTTGCAGATCAAAAGCCAAAACAAACCTATATAAATCACCCAGTCTCGGGTATTTTGTTACAGCAACAGAAAAAGGGACAAGACACATGTCTGCCCACGAGGATCACTGTGATGCCAAGTACTGGGGGCACAGAAATGGACCAGATGTCATTCTTATTCAAAGGGAGCTTACAGTCTCGCTGGAGAATCATACACGTGCTTGGTGACCATCTGAGACATGATGCTCAAATTCTCTATGGGATGTCTGCCTAAGCCCAGGGAGTGAAGGGCAGAGTGCGTCCCTGGTTTCTTAGGGAAAAAGAGGTGCTCAATCTTCCCCAAAGATGCTGTGTCATCAGTTGGTCCCAAAGATGTCCCCAAATCACAGCAATGCATCTTAAGAAGAGGTAGAAAGTCTGAAGGCTCTCATCTCTAGGCCCTGGGACACTCCTGGGAGGAGTAAGCTCTGCACCTCCAAGTCAAGGTCCCAGGGCATTATCCCTCTGAGACCCCACTCCCTCAGCTGCTTGAAACCCCTGACTGATGCCTTGAGGAAAAAGAACATTTCAGAGCAGAGAAGTCCTTCCCTGCAGCTGCTGCCAAATAGGCTTCTCACTGAGGTGCCTGCCAGCCAGCCATATTTCAAAGGTCACAATTTTCTCCCAGTGGTTTTCTGCAGAGCTCTTTCAGTCTCCAGGACCCTGAAATAAATTAAAATATTGATTGATTCTTAATATTCTCTCAAATCTCTTAAAATCTCCAGGTCTTATATAAATCAATGTGCCAGTTACAGGGACTTATTCAATAATCCGCAAAGTATCCCGGTAATTACTTTTGGGTCCACCCCATGGCAGAGGCAGGTCAACTTTTCATCATTTTTAGGGCCCTGGGTATAATAACCGATTGAGCGACACTTGTTTCTTATTGTAATTATAAAACCTCTTCCCCACAGTGCAGTAGGAGACAGTCTATGAGTTTGAATTTTCTGTTGGGCAGTCCTGGGTCAGGAACTCATGATCTCTTCCACCTCTGCTGTCTTGTCTGACTCCCTTGCCTCACTCTCTGCCTTTAACTCTAGTGTTCTTAGCTTCCCGACAATGACAGTCCAGACATTAATTTAATCGCACCCCTTTCTTCAGATTAAATGGAGAATCTACCTTGAGGGTAAAGCTGTCTGAAAGTCCCAGGTACATGGGCCCAGTTTTGGCTTAGATCCTAAATGTCCCCCGTTTTAGTTAGCTTTTTCACTGCTGTGACTAAAAGACCTGACAAGAACAATCTTAGGAGGAAAAGTTTATTTGGGGGCTCACAGTTTCAGAGGACCTAGTCCATGGAAGGCTGGCTTCATTCCTTGGGACTCTTGGTGAGGATGAATGTCATAATGGAAGGCATGGCTCCAAGGATCAGAGAGACTCCATGCCAGATACAAAATACATGCCCCAAAAGCATGCACCCAGTGACCCACGTCCTCCAGCCACCTGCTACCAGCCTACAGCTACCAGTTTGACTGATTGATTAAGTTAAGGCCACCATAATCCAGTCATCTCACCTTGGCCCTTCTGGTTTGTCTCACATAAAATTTTGGGGGATATTTTTCATCCAAACCATACCATCCTCCCTAATGCTAATGTGTTAAAGGTTTGGTCCCCAACTGATGGGACCATTAGGAGGTGGTAGAGTCTTCAGGAGTTGGGACCTAGTTAGAGGAAAGAGGTCATTGAAGGTGTCTTCTGTAAGGGTTGGGACCCCTAACTTTTCTCTCTCTGTACTTCAGAACTGCCTTGGGGTGAGCAGCATGGTCCCACCACGTGCTCCCTCCCATGATGTTCTGTGCCACCACAGTCCCAAAGCAATGGGTCTAAATGACCCATTGAAACCTTTGGAACTGTCAGCCAAAAATAAACCTTTCCTCTTTTAAGTTGTTTATCTCTGGAATTTTGTCACAGTGATGCAAAGATGACTAACACAGTTACTTCCAAAGCTGCCCAAGACAGTTTCCTGGATTTCGGGAGTCGGAATGGGGTGGGGAGGAGGAGAAGGGAGATGGATCCTGTGCCTTCCATTAGCACTTGTTTACATGGTGGCAAGGAACAAGGTGATTTGAGCTCATCAGGGGCTAATGTAGTTACTGAAGAAGATAGCTTGTTCCCAACCAAGCTAGATCTGGGCTTTAGGTGAGGTCCCTTCCCATTTGACCTCGGTTACTTCTGAGCCTCCAGCTCCTCCAAACACCAGGCAGGAGGTTGGCCCACGGTTACTGAACACACTTTGCTCTTCCACTCTTCTTTGCCTTTGGGTATATTCTTCTGTCATGGATGCTTTCCTCTTCCTTCTCCACCTAATGCACTTCTAGTTTTCCTTCAAAGCCTAGTTCAAACGTGAACTCTTACAGGGGGCTCTGTGCTTCCACTATAACCTGCACATTCCTCTGCAGCTGGGATCCAGAGAAGCTTCAAAGGCATTGTCAGACCTGTCTTGGGTCTGGCTTCCCATCATCATAGGAAGCAACCTAAAGGCTGTATGTCATTTTCCTTCCACGGCCTCTCTGGGCTCCAACTACACTGGCTGCCTTACTGTTTTTCCAAATGCAACCAGGCATGGTCCTCCTTCAGGGTCCTAGCATCTGCAGTTCCAGCTGCTTGGGTTGCTGTTCCCCATCTCCCTCACTCCTTGAAGGTTTCTGCTCAGATGTATCTGCCCAGAGTGTCCTTCCCTGACCACCACACTGAAAAGATCCCCTCTGTCATCCTGGTAATCTTGATTTCTCATTCTAACATTCAATACCACCTGAAAACATACATCTATTCATTTACTGTTTATGTTTCAGACTAAACTGAAGGTTCTATGAGGCAAAGCATGTTTATTCATGTTTTTCACTGCTGCATGCCTAGAATTGAAGCAGTGTCTGGAACATAGTAAGACTGTATCTATCATCTATCATCTATCTATCTATCTATCATCATTAAAATGAATGAATGAATGGGGCAGTTGATTTGTGGGAGTTGGTTTGTGGCATGGCCCATCCCAGCCCCTGGATACTGAGTCCATTGGAGGCAGGGCTGCAGGCAGAAGCTGACTGAGGGGCTGTTCTCACACAGGGGACGTGGAGGTCACATAGTTTAGCTTTCCACGTGAGCATGTGAACCAGTGTCAGTGAGTGGGGACTTACTTTAGACGTGGGGTAGGGGGTACCCTGTGGATCAGGGGCAAGGAGATCTTCAGACATGAGACCTGGTGGGAAAGGAAGAGTTCACCTGGAGCCCAGAGAGGTGATTCAGGATATCACCTGGGGACCCCTGAAACTTTCAAAGGGTATTTTAGAGTGGGTTGCAGTCTCATGTGCACAAAAGGAAGAATAGAAACAGCAAATCAGAGGTACTACTGTCACAGCGACCCTGTTCCTACAGACTAGAGGAGAGAGGATTGTGGTGGTGACCAGGGTGCCTGGGGTTACAAAAAGATTTCACACTGACACATACATGTACCTGTTCAAGGTGACAAAGCACTCTAGATCAACATCATGAAACACACTCTCCAGCCAACCTCCTTGGCACTCCCGGGAATTCAGATCAACACTCAAGCTTATTTCTCTTAAACTGCTGAGCAGGGAATAAGATCTTTTCATTGTGTCTTTGCCTAAGCCCAAGCAGGTGGGTCTACTGAATCTTTATCATGGGGTGGCCTTGGATCTGTCATCCTCAGCTGCCCAATTGTGGATGGGAAATAATCATCCTTCCTTTCCCCAGACAAGTGAGAAATGGAGAAGATCCTATGGAGGACACGTTTTTGCTTGTTTGCCTAACGTTCTTTCCTTTGCTGAACTACTCCCATTAATACAGTATGACCCAGTTGGGGTTCTTATTCATGTTGCCACTGCACCCCAATGTTAATATTAGCATCAATGCCACAATTTAAAGGACACCATCTTCCTGTTCTGTGATCAGCCCATGGGTGAAGCTTCCCTGAGAGTCTTCACTTCCTTTTGGGTGGTTAACTCTGAGAATAATGACTCAACTCAGCCAGTGGTCACTCCCCTACACCTGTGAGTGTCAGCTTGCAGGCAGTCTTCACCTGGATGGAATCTAGGCTGAAAGAAAGGAGAGGCAGAGCCTCCCTGACTCCATTGGAACCTTGTTCTGGCCAAGCCTAAGTCAGCTCCATCCTGGGCTTCCCTGGTAAATGCTACCAGGTGCCTTTCGCTTTGGCAAATTTGAGCTAGACTTCTGTCACTTACAACCAAAATACCCTGACAAACACAAGCCCATTCTCTCTCCTCTGCAAATCACAGGCCTGAGAAGCAGGATAGATACAGCTAGGGGAGGAAACTGGGCAGACTGGTGGAATTCTGTCCCTCCTACCCCACTCCACCCCATGTGCACATACTCACCCCCTCCCTCACCCCTGCTTAATGTCAGGCAGGAGCAGCTGAAGAGAGGCTGGGATTTGGTCGCTGGGATTTGAGGTTTGGAATCATCTGCTCTCTCACTGTTCTCTACTTTCTCCAACTGCACCCAACTCTATGCTAATTTATTTATTGGTCTCCCTCCCCACAGCTCCAAATTCCCAGGAAGTTGGGGCATTGAGAGTTGTCATAACCTCGACCTTAATCCCGAGGTGGGAACTTGGAGTTCAGGACAGAACATCTAAGTTTAGGTTACTAGAGAGCCTCTGGGGGCTGGGAGGGCCTATAGGCCTCAGGACACAGCTACAGCAGCCTGTTTCTCCCCAGGACGCGAGGAGCTGTTACAATAATGTGGAGCTCAGAGCCAAGCAGAAGGCCAAGGTCCAGGAGGAGGGGCTTAGATGACACATCTGAAAAGACCAGAATAAATGTCAAAACTGGGCAGCAGGTGCAGAAATCTGAGGACCAGTGAAACGAGAGCAAGGTTGGTGGGCACAGAGGAATTGAGGTGGGCCCAGGACAACCACCTGGAACAGGAGAGCGCTCATTGATGAATTTTGTGGGACTGCAAAGAAGCGATAAATGGGTGGGCAGCTGGGGTTCAAATACTGGGGTGGGGCAGTCAGACGGGATGGGTGGCTTCTATGAGAACCAACTGCTGCTTCTTTCCTAGTCTTGACTTACAGAATTGTCTTAGGACAATCTTTGTTCTTGGTTGTTAATGAGGGGAAATTATTAGAAATTTTAGTTTTTGAAGAGAAGTCAGATTTGAACTTAAGCATTTTTAGTTTTCTCTTGTTTCTTTCCTGCAGCAAACACACGCCTCTTACTACGTCGCTCCTTTGAGGAAGCACTCAAAAGGGGTTAGGGAAGTGGCGTCCCGCCCCTGCCCCATAGCTTACCTGCTGTGTGACCTTAAGAATGTCACTTACCAGCTCTAGGCAGTTTTGCTAGGTCCCTTCCAGCTCTGCTCTTCTGGGATTCCTTTACTGATCAATCTCCAAACCATGAGGACCCCCATCCAGAATGTCACTCCAAATGCTCACTGGCACACAGGTGTCTGCCCACAGACTCTGCTCCCCAGATGCCACAGGCAATTTGGGAGCTGTATTTTAAAATCACCACAGATGGGAGACTAAATTGAAAGGAGACGTGTTTGAAAATGCTGCTTTTAGCATTTTAGCCCTATCCCTTCGTCCCTCGCCGCATCCAGCTTTTCGGATGACTGCCCCAAATAGCCCATGATCTTCCTGATGGCTTGACACAATCTACTGCAAAAGAGCTTCTGATCAGTGCGGGCTCTAGGGCCCCTCCTCCCTGCCACCCCACAGTTCTCCTTCTGTCCATTTCAGGACTATTGAAATCCCACATGATCAATGCTGTGGCCTGTTTAACAGCTCTGTTATCTGCGTGCACACGGGCAGACTTGCTTTCTCCTTGTGCCCGAGAGGTCGGTAACAGCTTCTGTCCCTTGCCCACCACAGCCGCTGTATCCTTGCTCCAAGCTGTGGGCTGTGCGTGTTCATTTGCGTAGTCATCTTTTTATCCACCTCGCAATGCTCTTCCTGCCTCTGTATTGCTACTTTCTTCTCCTAGAGGCCAATGGTCCCCAAATCGGGACCGTTTTCCACCCTAATAAGGCTGCTCCTGATGTGTTAGATGACTTGTCTTCTGGGTGCACTGATTGTTCTTGGGGTTGGCTTTGTGCCAGGAGCAGCAAGGCCATGGACAGAGTTTCAAGCGGTCTGGCCAAGAAGCAGGCATGGGTGGGGACCAGCAGCTGTGGTGCAGGTGAGCTGTGCAAGAGCCAGGGCAGCTGGAATCAAGGTGGGAGGGACTTTCTGGGAACAGGGAGCTAGGAACTGAATGGAGAAAGCTGGAGGTGAAGGTTTTGGTAGCTGGGTGGGATCCAGGAGGTGGGTGCCTGAAAATAGGACCAACTAAGTCCAAAGATTCCTGGGGACCCAAGGCAATGTGGCAGCCAGGATCCGGAGAGAATTCTTCTGGGGACTTTGCATGATACTCTGGAGTTGTACTTTCTGTTTAAATGCTGGTTCTGCCCTTTAGAGCTGAGTATCTGGAAGCAGATTATTTAATTTCTCTGTGCCTCAGCCATCTGTAAATTGGATAACTAGGGTACCTTCCTCATAAGGCTTTTAAAATGGGTTAAAACAAGTGAAGTTCATGGGGCTGGAGCAGTGGCTCGGCCGTTGTGGCGCTTGCCTGGCATGCACGAGGATGTGAGTTCGAACCCTAGCACCACATACACAACGAAGTGACTGAGGAATGAAGGTCACATGAAAAGCTAAATAAAAATTGATTTTCTCTCTGTCATTGTCCTCTCTCTAAAAAAAAAAAAGTGAAATTCTTAGAAGTGGTTCTTGGCCCATGGAGGCAATAGATTCAGCTATTTTCTTTAAAAAGCAATCGTCAGCTCACTCTGTGCATGGAGGCTTCTGCCTGGAAGGAATGTTGCAGGCTCCGAGCAGCTTCTAATGCTGCCACAGGGGTACAGTTCCCTCCCAGGGAAGGTTGGGCCTTGGTTAGCGCAGTGCTCTAGTCCCGATTCTTGCTGACTCCACGATTCCTGGTGGGATAATTGAACAACTATCTAGTTTTAAATCTGAATCCCAGTGAAAATGTATCAGATAAACAGAGCATATTTCTTCAGGAAGTGGAGTGTGGGCTTTGGTATTAGTCCTGGGTTCAAATTCTCACTCTTCTACTTAACTGTCATATGACAGTTACTAACTTCAGCCTTTTTGAGTCTTGCTTTCCTCATCTACACAGTGGAAGTAGCCATCTATATCACAGAATGAATTCAAGGTCCAAATAAAGTGTGTAAAACACCTGACTCAAAGAAAACGTGGCGCTGGGCAGGTGCAGTCCCATGGGACAGCTGCACTGGGGGAGGAGCCACTTCCAAGCCCACTCTGCCAGTGAGGTTCAGTTCCTCTTGCTGGTGGGCCGAAGGCTACCAGCTGGCTGTGGGCTGTGGGCCCCCTCAGTTCCTGACCACCTAGGTCTCTCCAGAGGAGCTAGCAGCATGGTACCTGGCTCCCTTCAGAGTTAGCAAGATGGAAGCCAGAGTCTTTCTGTGACCTAATGTGGGAAGTGATGTTTCATCACTGTTCATGCAGCTCACACACAAGTCGGGTACAGATTAAACAAGGGCATGGACACTAGGAGGGGACTCACTGGGGCTATCTTGGGGCTTGACTCCCATACTCTGAAACCTCTGCCTGCCATGGCCTTACATTTTATCCTCTTCAAAAGCACTGTTAGCTACAAC
This sequence comes from Aplodontia rufa, assembly GCA_004027875.1. Classification (NCBI taxonomy): domain Eukaryota; kingdom Metazoa; phylum Chordata; class Mammalia; order Rodentia; family Aplodontiidae; genus Aplodontia; species Aplodontia rufa. The sequence continues at coordinate 5,173 of PVKS010024706.1, read as the reverse complement.
CTTCAAGTTATTTTTCACTTTGCCTCATTCCCAACCTCATCCAAAGCCAACTGAGCCAGAGTCTTTCAGTGTTTGAGCAGCACATTTATCTCAATAGAGGCCCTTGATATAGAGTAATTTGTGTTCTTTGTCTGAAGATTTCTTTTGTACTCTAAGGTCTTTCTTTCTTTCTTTCTTTTTCTTTCTTTCTTTCTTTCTTTCTTTCTTTCTTTCTTTCTTTTCTTTCCTTTTAGAGAAAGGGACAACGAGAGAGAGAGAGAGAGCGAGAGAATTGATTTTCTTTAGTTTTTCATGTGGCTTTTGTTGCTCTGACACTTTGTTGTGTATGTGGTGCTGGGGTTTGAACCCAGGTCCTCGTGCATGCCAGGCAAGCACTACAACTGCTGAGCCACCGCTCCAGCCTCAGTTTTTCATTTATTTAAACAAAAGGGTGGCTTTTTAACTCCACCCATTCCCAAGAACAGCAGTAACCAAATTCTGTCAAATACTGTGACTTCCTAAGGGATATTTGCACTCTACCCTAGATTCAGAAGACTTGTGACTCAAGTCCTATTGAAAAGTTTTGTCATCTGATGTAACTCAGGTGGGAGAGATTTTTCTTTCATGGGCACAGATTCCCTCTGCCATTCACTCTAAAGCCAAGGCACACCTCTTTAGGGTTTGCAGCTCTCTTTTGGGACTCACATGGGGTTACAGAAGTAGTTGGTCTGAAAAGCAAAGAAGGAGTGGATTCTGGGATGGGAAAACTGAGAGCAAAGTGGGCCCAGTGCTGAGGAGAAGCAAGAACTGTGGGATGGAATCAAACACTGAAGGACTGTGAGCAATTACATGTGGGACTCAGCAAGGGATCTAGAGCTGACTATTCATCAAAATCCCAAATCCAAGTCAGGGGTCAGAGTTCAGAAAAGGTTAGAAGCACCGGTAAAATCAGCAGCTGGGATGATCCTTGATGTTTAATCAACTATTGATGGTACTAGGATTAATGGGTGGCAGGGGCTCAGTGAGGGTTAGCGCTTGGCTCAAGTGTCACATCGCTGTGAAGTGGCAGAGGTGAGAATTGAAGACAGGCGCATGTGACTCCGAGCCTCATGGTCTCTGCTCTTTACCACACTCCTGCCAAGACTTCCCATGGTAGGGTTGACCTCCTCACCCCCAGCATGTGTTCCTAACTTCCCTCTGACCTATTGGACTGGTTCCAGGCTGGCTGATGCCTGGGATAAGCAGAGTGGCAGGGGTTGCTGGATGATGGAAGGAAGGCAGTTGAGAAGACCATCATAGACCTCAGAGTCATCCTTGTTCCCTGCTGGGGAAGTGGGCGGAGCTCTCCGTGCAATGGCTCAGTTTGATACTTCAGCTTTCTGCCATTCATGCTGCATTGCTTTGAATCTTGAAACAAATACACTTGGGGAAGCAGGCAAGTGGGTACCATTACATTGTGGTTAGCGACTTATTCCTTAGTTATCAGCTAAGTCCTTCATAGAGGTTTCTGATGTCTCCTTAAAACTGCATGATCTGGTGTCACAGCAAAGTCACTCAGAGGTTGCGAGGGCTCCCCGGCAGGCTGGGTACAGTGTTTCAGTTTCTGCAGGTCCTGTGTCTGTAGGCATGGCATGTTCAGGACTAGAGGGGTCACAGATTTTATATATTTATAATAAGATTCTGACAATGCAAGTTCATTACCACTGCAGCATCAACGTTGGTCTGAGGAGGTCAGTAAGGGCCTTGTCCTCTTTTAGAACATTAAACTTATGTTCCAAACTTTCCCGTGTTTACTTTACCTCCTGGCTGAAGGAGGTAGCCTCAAGTGACTCTCACAGATGACCCAAGTCCACTCTTTCCTCGTGACAGAGTGGGAAAGAGCTACAGTTCTGGTCCCTGAGACATGGACCCGAGAGTGCATGTAGAGTTACGATGGTGACATTTGTGGTTCTAGGCTGTACGAGTTTCCTACTGCTGCTATAACAAGGTGCCACAAATTTAGTGGCTGAAAACAGCAAATTTATTCTCTTACAGTTCTGCAGGTCAGAAGGCTAAAATCAAGGTGTTCCTGGGCTGCTTTCCTTCTGGAGGCTTCTGAGGAGAATCTATTTCACTAGTGTTTTCGTCAGCTTTTGCAACGCTGTCAGCAAAACACCTGACAAGAACAAGGCAGAGAAGATGAAGTTTATTTTGGCTCACGATTTCAGAGGTTCAGTCCACTGCCCGTCTCTAGGTCCTGGCACATGCCCCAGCTATACCTGGGCTTGCCACGGCCCCTGAAAATTGTGACCTGTGCCTCCCAACCTCTTGGCAGGCTCCTCATGGTCACCCTCAGTTCTGCCAGGCGAGGGTTCCTCTTGTTCCCCACTGGTAGGTGTAAATGACAACCCTCTGCTTCCTCTCCTGCCACCTCCTACTTGCCCGAGGTAGGGTATTTCAGGAAGTATCTGAGAATCCCAGAGCTGTGGACTAATGAATTGGTTTTTGTTCAGCAGCAGGCATTTTGTGCAACAAAGTATTAATGGGGTCTCTGTTGCTTCCAGTGCCTTGGCTGTCAGGGAAAAATTGAAGAAGACCCGAAACTGCTGAGGAGCCAGCTGGTGATTTAATTTTCTCTAATTTTTCTACCTCTGGGGAAATTGCCAAATTAATGGGAAGCCAGACCTCTCAGCCACTCTGTGGTACCATGTGAGTGGCTGTCGGAGGAATGCAGCACAGAGCCACTGTGTCCTCTGGCACAGGGCCACCTGTGGGTCCTGAGACAGTCGTGCCCACCTCTCCTGCTGATAGGCCGCAGCATCCTGGGCGCAGGGGAGGAAATCCTGCGTCAGCTCCTGGGTCTCCCTCCCGGAGAAGGCTGCTCCTTGGCCTTTTATTTCCCTCACACTGGTAGTGGTTCCTGCTGTGAATCTGATGTTGCTTTTCTTTGATTCTTGGGGGTGCCAGGTAAGACACGGGCGTGTGGACAAGACCCTAATGTGCAGCATGTTGGTTTCCTAAGCTCTGAACATAGCGCCAAGAGCCCTGCAGCTGGCACTGCAGCCTGGCAGGCCTGGGTCTCAGCTCCAGCCTGGTTGGGGGAGGAGACTGGGCGAGCTGCTTCTCCCTGGGCCTCCGCTGTCTCCTTCCAAGCCTGTGGGCTCTACAGTTCTATTAATCTTTATTTCATTTGTTTTGCAGAGTATTATGTAGCCTTCAGCATTAAGCAGACTTGCAACTTTAATGGATTTTGCCACCAGACTTTCTGGTGATGAATATGCTTTAGAAAGAAGCCACATCATTTTTTGTTTTTTATTTTTTTTTTTTTAAAGACAGAGGGACAGTGAAAGAAAGAGAAAGAGAGAATCAATTTTGTTTAGTTTTTCATGTGGCTTTTGTTGCTCCGACACTTCCTTGCACATGTGGTGCTGGGGTTTGAACCCGCGTCCTTGTGCATGCAAGGCAAGCGCTGTAATTGCGGAGCCACCACTCCAGCCTCTCCCCCTGTTTTGAGGGATGTTAAAAAAGTGATTCTAGGGGCTGGAGCGGTGGCTCAGTGGTTACGGTGCTTGCCTGGCATGCACAAGGACACAAGTTTGAACCCTAGCACCACATACACAATGAAGTGTCAGAGCAACAAATATCACATGAAAAACTAAATAAAATTGATTCTTTCTCTCTCACTGTCCTTTTCTCTCTTTTTTTAAAAAAATAATTCTACAAAAATGACTCCTCACAGTCTTCCTCTTTAAATTATTTATTTATTTTTTTAATTAATTTTCAGTATTCTGCCTCCTGGGATTTGGAGGCAGAATTGTTCTCCCTTTTTGTTTCCTGGTGCCTCCTAGTACATTCATCCTCCAGTATTCTCCGGATATTAGTTCCAGGACCCCTCTATCAGTTAGCTTTTTGTCACTGTGACCAAAATACTCAACAACTTGGAGGAGAGCAAGTTTACTTTGGCTCACATTTCTGGGGATTTTGTTCATAGTTGGTTGAGTCCACTGCTCTGGACCTGACACGAGGCAGAACATCACGGTGGAGGGATGCGGTAGGGGAGAGTTGCTCCATTCATAGCAGCCAGGAAGTAGAGAGAGAGAGAGAGAGAGAGAAGTGGGGAAGGGGCCACAGGGATGATGCACCCTTCCAGGTTACGCCCCCCAGAGACTCACCCCCCCCACCACACACAGCCAGGCCCCATCTGCCTGCAATTCCCACCCAGTGCATTTAAACTAGGAAGGACTGGTTAGGTTATAGCTCTCACAATCCAATCATTCCACCTCTGAACATTCCTGCAATCACACAGGAGCTTGTGGGGCACACCTCATATCTAAGCCACAACACCCTCTGAGCACCAAAATACAAGAACACTCAAATGGTGTAGTATTTGCATATAGCCTACACATATCTTCCCGCACACTTTCTAGATTACTTATAATACCTAACGCAATGTCGATGCTATGGAAGCAGTCAGAATAATGTTCAGGGAACAGTGCAAAAGTAGTCCGAACATGTTTAGCACAGATGCAATTTTTTTTTGTGAATATTTTCAACCCACTGTTGGTTTAATCTGGGGACATGGAAACAATGGATACAGATAGCCAACTATGTTCCTTGTTTCCCCCACGTGGCAGTAGCACCAAAAGCATCAGAGGGTTGGTATGCCTCGTTTGTCCATCACTTTGGCCATGTGGACCACCTGTGATATCTCAGAACACTGGATTCCTCAGGAAATATTCAGAAAGTCCCTGAACTCCTGCCCTGGGAGGGAGCAGGCTGCAGACCAGGCAGGCTGTGAACTTCAACAGCTCTTCTTAGCAGGTGACCACTTCCGGCTTCCCCAAGCAAAAATATTGCACTGTCTAGGGACCTCCCAAATCGTTAATCCATAATTTTAGTGCTTCCCAAGGTAGAGTTAAAAAATTATTCTTATTTGAAAGATGTTAACTGATACCACAACATGAAATTTTCTGCTGCCAAAATATATTCTTTTGAGGAAGATGGCGTCCTGAAGCGTGACAGCATTCGCTGGGGCTCTGACTCTGACTGGGAAAAATCCACTGCATCAGCAATTTTCCAAGAGAGACACAGATACCTGAAGAATTAGACACATGGCAAAACGGGCATTGGCTGCCTCTCATAATTCGCTGAGAGTTCTCTCTCGAAGTAACCCATTACAACGAAGCTAAGCCAGAAGAAGCTCCAATTACTCCAC
>PVKS010024705.1:0-30737 GCA_004027875.1 Aplodontia rufa | reverse complement strand
TTCAGGTGGCCTATACTGTTTGTATTGAGCAGCTAAATTCTCAGATTGATGATTAGGAAGAGTTGAGCTTAAATTTGAAAATTTTTCCTCAATATTTCTTCCTCCTAAAAATAATTTCTACATGATACAGCAATAAAACACTTTTCATAAGGATCCTTTTTTGCAAGCTTGAGGAAAGTTTGAAAACCAATTCTTGTCTGTTTTTGTTACCTGTAACATTTTACTGAAATAACAAATAATATATATTTTGAATAAAAGGCATAGAAATACACAAATAATGTAAAGAATAAATAAGACATCAAATATTCTACTGCCCACCCACACCTCTGTTAATGTTTTTGCCTCTGTCAACTCAGTAGAAATCTGTTGGCACCACGATTGTATAGGTGTTGTACATTCTTCAGGACGCTTAGGAAATTTTATTGTTTTTTATATACATAGATGCATATAATATATACTTTCTTTTTTTAAGAGAGAGGGATAGTGAGAGAGACAGAGAGAAAGACAGGATCAATTTTTATGTAGTTTTTAATGTGACTTTTATTGCTCCAAGACTTTGTTGCTTACATGGTGCTTGGGTTTGAACTCCTGTACTCACCCATGGCAGGCAAGCACTGTAACTGCTGAGCCACCGCTCCATCCCCAATATATATTTTCTTAAATTTCTTTTCTTTTATTTATTTTTTCTTTAAACAAAATCTTATTACACTTTCCAGTTTTGTATTCTGTTGTTGTTTGCTACTTTATTTGGTGATTTTTCCCATGCAAATGCACATTCTTTGAAAATATTATTTAAATGGTTGTTGGATAGCTCTTTCTTCAAGTAATTATAGTTTATTGGAGGCAATTCCCCACTGGGCAATGTTTACATAATGCATTATTATATCAAATGAGTCCTGATTTCTGTCCTCTACCTTCTTGAACCTTTCCACAACTGAAACCTGTCATGTATATCAATATTGATTCTTAATCTCATTTTTAGGTTTCACACCTCTATTTTCTTTTCTCTAATAGATAGAAAGAGCAAAACCAACTGCCTTTAGGGAATTATGAAGAAAAGCAGAATAACACTGGAGAACTTACCATGGGCTAGAAACAGGATGATCATAATCTGATTTTGTATTTTTGTTTTCTTTTGTTCAATACAACTTCATTAAAACTAAATTTTCTGGGTAAAGTATATAACTTAAACATTTAATATAAACAATAAATTATATGAACTCCAAAATTAGAGTACAAAAATTAATGTGTAAATTTAGTAGCATGTATCCATACTGACATTAAAAAAGATTGAGTGACACTTCCTTTCAGAAGAACTGGAAAGAATACATGTGGAAGAGATGAGAGAAGCAGAAAATGACAATTAAAACAGCACATCAACAACCGTTGCAGTCTACAGTTGAATGTGAAAATTAGTGAGCTAAATTTTAGAGTCAAACGGTACCTGCCTAGCCTCTGTGAATTTCCTCCACAGTACTTATTAATTACTGTGGTGTTTTCAACAATATTGAAAATTCTTTCTCATTCTTCCTACCAGAAGGGGAGCTTAATTCTTCTCCTTGACTCTGACCTGAATTTACTGACTAAAAGCTAAAATAAAATTTAATATAGTAAAAGGAAAGGGAAATTTAGTAAATAATTATTCTAACAATCAGACAGCACTTTTTCCGAGATAACAATACCAATATTAAGTCATGCTGTTTTGATTTGTGTTGATGTGAAAGGACAAAATTATCAGTCACCCTGGCATTCTCCCTCAGAAGTATAATCTTTGCTCAATCAAGGAAAAAGATCACTAAACCCCAAAGTGAAGACATTGTAGATGTATTTATATTTATATCTATATCTATCTATCATCTATCTATCTATCTATCTAGAAGAGGACACTTGAAAAGTTCCAAGATCATAAAAGTCAATAAATAAGGAGGAAGGAAGAGAAGGGAAAGGAAGCAAAGGAAGAAAAAAGAAGGATAAAGGAAAGGAAAAAAAGAATTTTTTCAGTTTGGAGGAGATCAGAAGAAAACTCAACAGTGTATTATCTTAGATTGATCATGGACAAGAAAAAATTACTGATAAATCTGAATAAATTTGAAATACATTATAGTTTAGTTAGTAAAAAATCGTATGTGTTAATTTTTTAGCTTTAATGAGTATGTAATAGATAATTAAAATGAAAATATTCACTGTAGGTAGGTAACGTTTTAAATGAACTCTTTTATTTTGACTATCCTTTGGAAAGTCTAAAATCATTTCAAAATAAACATATTTGAAATAGTATTCTCATTGTTTGTTAAAATGCGTACATAATGCTGTCAAATGTGTTTAAATACTATACATGTCTTGTTACCAGTTCAGTGAGATATAACATATGTAAAAGATTATAATTATCAACATATTGTCCCTTCATCTAATTGAATTAAGCAGGGGTGTGATACTTCTTAATCTGTTTCCTTATGATTTAGATATTTTCTGCCTTTCTCATTTTTGGTTTGTTTTTGTAGGTTAGCAAAATGTAATTATTGAGTCCTCTCCAGTAATTCATTCTAAAAAGTTCTTTGATCGTATCATAGGAAAGACAGCACACAAAGTTGTTGCTTAGGGCTTAGTCCCAAGAGACCGACTTCAAAAGACCCAGAGCAAGAAAGATGTTGCTTTACTTATTTTTTTTTCTTTTTGTATATACTGTTTCCTGTAAGTTTTAGCAAGTAATTCCTGGACAGTGCAACTCTACAAGACAAAATATAAGAACTGAGACTAGCTCATTGCCACTCTCTCTTTTTTTTTTTTTTCAAAGAGAGGACAGTGAGGGATAGAGAAACAATTATTATTGAGTTTTTCACATAGCTTTCTTGCTCTGACACTTACTTGTGTATGTGGATGCTGGGGTTTGAACCAGTGTACTTGAGCACGCCGGGCAAGTGACATAACGGCTGAGCTACCACTCTAGCCCCTCATTTCCACTCTTGAGAAACTTGATATAGTTTCTTATAAAATTGCTGTACTTTTTGCAGATTTTCTAATCTTACTATCTATGAAGGTTTTTATCAACTCCTTAACAGTAAAAGGTAAATTTTATATGAAACCATTTTTAACTAGCAAATAGCATTTTCCAGATTATGTCAGACTTCAAAACTGACTTTCTCAAACAGATCCCTTTCTGTGAAATAGTTATGAAAATTTGGGTATGGCTAGGGAATCTTTAAAAACAAGCATAAACTGTGAGCAAGAACACATTCACATTTTCAATCTAAAATTGGAGAATAAGTCTCTAGTATATAATTATACATTTTGACAAAAAATGATGTTATTGTTTGGATATGAGGTTTCCCCAAAAAATCTAATGTGAGACAATGCAAGAAGGTTCAGAGTTAAAATGATTGGGTTATGAGAGCCTTAACTCATTCAGTGATTAATCCCTTAATTGGGAGTAACCTGCCGCTGAAGGCAGGTAGTGTGGCTGGAGAAGTTGGGTCATTGGGGGCATGCCTTTGGGGTATATATTTTGTATCTGTTGTGCTGTCTCTCTGCTTCCCTATTATCATGTGAGCTACTTCCCTCTGCCATACTCTTCCACCATGATGATCAGCCTCCTCTTGAGCCTCCTCTTGAACTCCAATGAATGGATTTGGCCTTCTTTGGACTAAGGCCTCTGAAACTGTGAGCCCCTCAAAACACTTTTCTTCCTAGAATTGTTCTTGTCAGTTCCTTCAGTCACAACAGCAAAAAGCTGACTAATAAAAAGGAGAAATCCAATTGCTTTTAATTTTATAAAAGTAGCATAGTTAAATGTTCAGAACCATATCAAGACTTCTTTTACTCATTTGTTTATTAGTTGTAGTAAAAATATTCTTTTTGAAAATATTAATTTTTAAACCAAAAAATCTTCATTTATGTTTTGTCATGTAATCTTTGAAGAATTTATAAAACCTTTCATGCCTCAGTTTCCCTATGAGTAAAATACAAATTATGCAATTTGCAGTCCCAAAGAATTATTGTATTAAAGTTTTTAAATGGTAGTCATGTTACAAATATTCAGTTTACTTCTTAGATGCAATTTTTATATATTTCCTACACATTAAAATGTGAAAATAATTTTTATAATTCATAAATAATAATTTTAAGCAATAAAATATTTTTCTTTAAATATTTGGTAATATGAGCAAATGCATATACAACTTTCAGGGTTGACCTCAGCTATCAATCCGGAAGCTCAGCATTAGATGGCTACATTTCAGTTTCATTATTTTTCCCAAAGGGACAGGGAGAGAGAGAATCAATGTTTTATTTAATTTTTCATCTGGCCTTTGTTTCTCCAACATTTAGTTGTGTATGTGGTGCTGGAGTTTGAATCCAGATCCTTGCACATGCCAGGCAAGTGCTCTAACCTCTGAGTCACCGGCTCCATCTCCTCAGCTTCATATTTAACAACAGCTATTCCTTCCCCTGTCTAGGCATGCATATTTTCCTTCCAAGCCTTTGTAAAGTACCTTTGGATGTTGAAGATTGCAGATCCTATGCAGGCAGCACCACTAGATTGGAAGCCAAACCAAAGTGGTTTGGTATCAAATTGCTGTTCTACCTCTCTGCTAGTTTCTAAGCCTTTTGATATACTGATTCTTATGTGGAAAACAAGATATTATGCTGTTTTCATTGTGTTACTCAGCTTTCTGTTACTATAACAAAATATCTGTGGTAATCAACTTAATAGGGAAAAGCTTATTAGGGTTCATGCTTTTAGTCCAAGGTTGCGTGAGCCTATTGCTTTGGACCTGTGTTGGCACAATATATCGTGATGGAGATGCATGGCACAGAAGGCCTATTCATCTCACAACAGTCAGGAAGCACAAGGAGAGAGAGGAGCCAGGGTCATGATATTTCTGTCAAGGGCATGTCCCCAATTCCCTAACCTCCTCTCACTGGGTGCCACCTCCTCTATTTCCACCACCTCCCAATAGCATTACAGTCTGGGGAGCAATACGTCAACACATGAGTCTTTGAGGGACATTCTGGATCCAAACTGATTAATCTATAATATTTAATGAACGTTAGTCATGTGGCACATCCAGTATACTGTATGTCTCATTGCTGGCACTCAACAACTTTCAGCTTTCTTGCACCTACTCATATTATGGAACAGCAGGTTTAAAATCCATAAGATCTACAAGAAGAATTTGGGGAGCAGCTTCTACACATAACAGAAGTCTCTGTGTCATGAGGCCACACTGCGGCAGGCTTATTAAACTAGGTGCATATTAAATACCTTAGGAAATGAAGGAGGTAGAGAGGTACAATAATAAAAGCATTAAATAGTGTCAAATTTTGAAATCAAATCTGGATTTATAGCTTGCCAGGCAGGCAAGAGCTGTAGATGTAATCCATAATATCTCTGAATAAAGAAACTGCTGATTTTACACAGAGTTTCAGGGAGAACAAGGTCAGGGATCTACAGGCTCTCAGAAGCAGAAGTGTTTCAGGATGAATGACCTTTGAGAGTCTCCTAAGCTGTCACAGGATACAGGTGGCTGCTGACCAGCTGACCAAGAAGACAGGTCAAGGCAGCAAGTTGTTACTAAAGGTACACGGGATTGAAGCAGCTGTGATGAACACTTAGAGACAAGACCAAGAAATACTTAACTTTCCCTTTTTTTGAACATGGTGGACAGGGTTTCTTCATTCCTGGTAACTACCTCCTTCGGAGTTGCAGGTCGCTGACTCTCCTGTTCCATTGCTTCACCTGCCCAGAAGCCCATCTTTTGTCTGTCCACACAGAGAACATTTCATGGAACCATGCCTGCATGAGTGCACCCATCGTGGGTATTTGCAGCCTGTCACTCTTTCTCCATTTGGCCAAGTGCTGCTCATTCTGTAATGCTTAGTCCAAGTGGCATGGAATTTATGACACTTCCCAAGCCATGCATTCTTACTAAATGAAGGATTTTCTGAGCATTCCCCAACCCCATCTAATGCCTGGACAATATTAACACCTTCTCTGAGCTCTCGTAGAACACTGAAACACCTCTCATCATGTTTTCCTCATTGCACAGTGTAATTATATTTACATTTATCCCTCTCCCCCGTGCGTGAGTACCACACTTCAAAGGCAGCCCTGCTTTAGTATTTTCTTTAATCCAGTGCCTGGTTTAGTGTCTAAAGGTAGGTAATGAACATATATCTGCATGAATGATAAATGTACATTTTCATTTCCAATCAATAATTAAGCTGTTTATTTTCATCTTCCCTTATCAGTGAGAGAAAAAAATCATTAGCTTCTTCGAGTGTCCACCTTTACAAGTGGCACAGCTAACAAACCCAAATGGCCAGTTCGTTGACCTCTTTCCCCAATAGAAATTCAAATCATGCACCAGGATAGAGGAACATGTCCAGGACTCAACCGACTCAGTTGAGTATTTCTCACAAAGCATGCAAAAAATTCACTACTGCAATCAAGAAGTTCCTTAGTGCCCAGGGCTTCTAGGAGACACTTCACACCATTTCCCAGAGAAGATGCTTCTAGAAAGAAGGGGCTTTCCAATATTCCAAATCCTTAGCAAGCTGTGTAGGCAGCGGTTCTTCTCCGTCTGACCATGCTAGGTTGTTGGAGCAGTCACTGGGTTCTTCAACAACAGAAAGTGACTGTCTTACAGTTCTGCAGGCCAGAAGTCTGACATCAGGGTGTCAACATGGTTGTTTCTCTCTGAGGGCTCTGAGGGCTGTCAAAACGAGTCTGTGTGTACCATCCAATTCTCCTCCCGGCATCTTTGGTGTTTTCTGTATATGTGGTTTTCTCTTTTTCTGTTTCTCTGTGTCCAAATTTCCCCCTTCCATAAAGTCATCAGTCACACTGGATTAGAAATCCACCCTCCTGCCATTGAGACTCATCCTAAATTGACTGATTACATCCAAGACAACACTATTTCCAAATAAGATGACAAGCTCAGGTACTGGGGGTTTCAAACTTCAATGCACAGGTTTATAGAGGTCACATTTCAATTATTAACAGAAGCAAAGTCTCTTTAAGGAAGGCCAGAATGTTTACAAATGAGAGATTTTTGCAAAAACCAGCAGAATGCAGAATGGGAAGGCAGGTGGGATTTGTCTGTGATGAAAGGTGTCTCAGCCTATGGGGAAAAGAGAGGGGAAGGGACACCTGGAGGCCTCCATTCAGTCCTCTAGCAGCCTTGAACATCTGTGGAAGTGCCTTAGGCAGTAACCAGGGTTGGGGAAACAATGAAAGCATTTCTTACTGCATGTCAAACACTATTCTTCACCCTCTGCTTTCCTCAATGTTCATTTTTCTTTTTTTTTTCTTTTTTAGAAAGAAGGACAGTGAGGGGGAGAGAGAGAGAGAGAGAGAGAATCAATTTTAATTGAGTTTTTCACATGGCTTTAGTTGCTCAGACACTTAGTTGTGTACGTGGGGGCTGAGGTTTAAACCCGTGTACTTGTGCATGCTGGGCAAACGCTGTAACCGCCAAGCCACAGCTCCAGGTCCAATGTTTTTCTTAATACAACTTTATAAAGTCATTGCCAAGTTAGGTCCATGTTGCAGACGATGAAACTGAGCCACCAGCAGGTAAAGTAGCTTCCTCTGGGTCAGACAGACTATAATTTGAACTGAAAATGCAGGAGTCCGTGCCTATGTAATATTTCTTGACATTTAGCCCTTTAGCCATTTGCTTCCTATCCATCTTCTCTTCCCTCTCTCTCTTTCAATTTTCTTTCTTCATTTTCCGTTTCTTCACTTATTTTCCCTCCTACCGGTTCCACTTTCACTCCTTCCTACAAAGTTTTAGGAGTACAATGAAAATGTAAAATAGAATATTCTACCTTTTATATTCCACTTCACACTGAACAATTTGATTCTTGATGATGCTGTTCTGTATTATTTATTTGGGATAAATACTGTAAGTTCCTAAATTCGCAGCCATGAAGGTAGGAGGCTTTTGATTTCAAATTCAGGTCCATCTTGACACCATAGAAAGGACAACAGTCAACCGCTATACTTAAGTCCTAAAGATAAGTGAGAAATTAAACTTGTTTTTTCTACTTTAATATCCAATTCTGGGGTCCTTTTGACCACATGATCTTTAGAGCAAAACATCAGGAAATTCTTAATCTAGTTTGTCTCCACAGCTTATAAGCAGCTGTCATTATAAATAAAGGCTAGTGTCACTCTCATCAAACTTGAAATTTAACACATGTTTTTGCCACTCAATGAGGGATTTCCTCTAACACACTTACTACGTAAATCTCCTGTTCTCCAGTGGTTTTCCTTTGGTATTATACTACTATAAAAGCACATTTGGTGACAAAGACTTAACAATATGAAAGAGTAATAATGAACCTTGAAAACAGAGCTCAAAATTCCATAAACACAGGATCATTTTTCATGAAATGTACCATTCCCATCTCCCAAGGCAGAATCACTACTCAAAAATCATACATCTAGATCAAATTGAAAATTGGAATGGTAAAATAAGATAAGTTAACCATTTCAGACTTCAAATTAATTTCAAAGCATGGCTAATCAAAGAGAAGCTTATTTTTCTAAAAATAATGTTCATTTGTTGTGCTTTTATTATAAAAGTTTAAAACCAATGTGCAATTAATAAACACATGTAAGTATAACTTAATAATAGAAAGTTCTTTCAGTAGAAGACGTATAAGAAAAACTGAGAAATAGGTTTATGTATCTTATGTTTCAATGCATTGTGGTCTTTATCTAAGAACATCAAAAACCTTCCAAGTAGGCTGTAGCTTAGAAGTAAAGTGTTTGCCTACCATGTACAAGGTCCTGGGTTCAATCCACAACACTGAAAAAAATAAATAAAAACTTCAACATCTTCTCATGCCTGAATTTTATCTTACTCAGCCAATCCTAACCAGACATTTGAACTTATCTATATATACATGTGCAATGTACATCCTTAGTTAAGCAGATAAAGGATGAAACACCTTATAGAACTTTTACAATGCCATCAGCACTCCAGTGTTTGGCCTGTGATCATTGCATCCCAGTTCCAAGGGGTGTTTTAGGGTTTGATACAGTCAGTTTCCAATATCTAGGGTCAAGACTTCCTATCATATTTCAAAGAAATCAACTTCTTATATTAGAAACTGAAATCACAGGGGAACTAGTTGTGAGCTAGAGTCTTCCCAATTCATGAATAGTTAAAACTACAAAAGAGCATAGATGAGTAACATTCTTGATTGTAAGCAAAGAAATTTAATATTGATTTTCAGAAATAAATAGGATTATATTGGAAGAAAATCAGACAAACATTAAATTGATAACATAATGAAAGAGTAACCTTGGCAAAATCCAAGAATCAAGAGTCAGGGGCATAATTTAGGAAGACTGTGGTTCTTCTGTGCTCATTCAGTATTTAATGTCCTTAGAGAGAATATGTTTGGCTAAGACCAAGGAAGTGTAAAATGGATTGAGATTATGCTATGCAGTGAGGTACTTCCCAATGCAAAACATTTATAATAAGGAATTATTACTTAAGGGTGAACAAAATACAAAAGTAAGTATGGGGAATAAATGGGAAGAAGGACAGGCCAAAAGTTACAGATGTTCAATATGATAAGGAGTATGTGTCTGCATATATAATGACATTTTCTGACAGTAAACATAATACCTTCATACTCCTCCAAAAATTATAGCTCCAAATAAATGCTTTCATATCCAAATGCTAAAGATTCAAAAGCATCAAATTGCCTTGTAAATTGTGTATTTAGAGATTAGAGATGGAAGGGGGAATCCTGGTTACACAATGTGAAGCACACGATTTTTGCTTCTAAATCTTTAGTTACTTTAGATGAAAATATGAGATTTAAGTAAAGTTGATGACACATTTTTAGATGGCAATATTATAAACAAAAGTAGTTTCCAAAATGCAGAAGAACACACATAAGTGTGTTTCTTATTATTCAGATTCCCTTAACTTGAACACGGGAGCCTGATGCCCCTCCCCGCACTTTAGAGAATAGATCTGCTGTGCTTGCTCATTTCATACCAGGACTCCTGGACAGGCAGCTGAAGATGATTCAACGTTTTCCTGTGACTGACAGAAAAGCACCAGAACTGAAGAAGCAGTCCCACAATTTTTTTTTAAGTGGAAACAATTAACTGAGAAAGAAAGTTTGGTTCACAATTTTAATTCTAAGCAAAACTGTGACTTATTTTTATTTATGCCTTAAAAAATCTTTTCGTTTTGTCCTTTATGTGACTTTTCTCTGTTAGCATGGATATATTTTATACTGCCCTGTGAAGAGTTTTAAAAAATGTGTATTATTTTTTCCTTTTTTTAAAAAAAGAGAGAGCTTACAAGTCCCAGATACCACCTCTCCATGTGGTCATTATTAATCTTCCCTGGGGGCTTTTTTTACCCTCTGACCTCCAATGTGTGGCTTAACTGGGATGGTTCCTGCAGTCATAATTGAAAATTAATGATGAGAAGCAGCCCCAAACCACACCATTCCCTCTCCCCCTCCTCAGTCCAAGAAGTGTACAATGCAGATTTTATTTCAGGGCCTGGACAGGTGATTAATCGTCATAGGGCCCTGACACAGGCTTCACATAAGTGGCGTAGTCTGGCAGTAACACAAATATGTGGACACCATTCCCATTAATCTCTGAACACTGCATGGAAAGGAAAAAAATCTTTGCAGGGCCTCTATAAAGGGAGTTATTATTATGAAGCCAAATTTTCTATAAAGAAAGACTAATTTGTAGCAGCCATGAACCTCTCCAAGAGCAGAAGCATTTCTATCTACTTGTAAGGAGACGTTTCTCCAAACAAGAAGATGTAAATGGAGTGTGAGGGTGAAAATAAGAAAGCAAAAGCATGAGGGAACTGACAGTAGAATCCACGGACTCATCACCACGGTCTGTGAGCACCGTGAGGCTCGCTGGGAGCCATGTTCTTGTCAGTGCTACAGTGAAGCACACAGATGGCCCTGGATGTATGTCGCGGGAATGGAAGAAGACAAAGTTTGCATTTTTATCGCTTAGGATGCAGCACTCATGTTTGATGTTTAAAAAAGAATATACAAATGAATTATATTTCTTTTCTCTTTGGTATTATGATTTAAATATTATTATACAAAGCTATGGTCATCTACCTGGAAAACTCCAAATGCTTCCTCCTTCAGGTTGGCTCCTATGTCCTTTTGGAAGTAGTGTCCACGGCTTGCTCTTCACTGTTGTTCCACATACTTTATTGGTTGTAGTCATAGATCTGCACTTACAACTTTAATTTCTTTTTCCTTGATCAGTCAGTGAGCCCCTTAAGGCATAGATCCTGCCACGCTTTTCCTGCCATCCAGGCATTGGGACTAACAGATGCTCAGTTGACAGTTACTGAATTAAAACAATGTCTGTGTGAATAGGATGCTTTGACTTGTACCCTTAAATGTATATATGTTGGTATTCTCTTTGTCTGCTTGAGATACCTCTAATTCTAATTATGGCAGAAAGATGCTTGCGTTCTGGGGCAATATAATCCCTTGGTTTTCCACTTTATTCTTATCTAGACATGCTATCTTATCTAGACAAGATTCCAAAATAAAAGCATATAGCCTTCACAAAGTTGAATACAACAGAAGTTATTTTTATTTAACAATGATAGGATAATTAGACAAAATCTCATTGGTGGGATTATGCCTAAGTAAAATTGGGTAGTATATATTTTCTTGTTATTCATTTATTAAAAACAATACATTTAATTTCTTATAGCATTTATTGATGCAAGTCGTTCATTTTTATCTCTACACAATTTAAAATAGTGTATTTATCTATTAATTTAATTAATTCATTTAATTATTTTAATTCATATTTGAATTTATTTTAGGATTTTGGACTATATTGAACAATGCTTTTTTTAAAAAAATTTGTTTCTACTGACAAATTTCAAACTTTCTTTATGGTACACAGATAGGAATGGAAAACTCATGTGACACTTTCTTCAGTGATTTTAAACCATTTTCTAAAGTATTCTTTCTAATTGACACACTGTACAAACATCCCCATTTTTCCATTTCTTCACCAACATTTACTATTATCAGAAATTAACATTCTGCTTACCTATATATTAATATAAATATTTTAATCTATAAGTCCCTGATTATTGAGATGTACCACATTTTATATATTTTTGGCTATATATTGTGTTTCTATTTAATGAACTTTATTTTAAATATTTTGCTGCTTTTTCTGTTATAAATGATATTATATTTTAAACTTCATTTTCATTTGCTCAGATACTGATTTTCTTGCACTGAA
Organism: Aplodontia rufa; assembly: GCA_004027875.1. Classification (NCBI taxonomy): domain Eukaryota; kingdom Metazoa; phylum Chordata; class Mammalia; order Rodentia; family Aplodontiidae; genus Aplodontia; species Aplodontia rufa. The sequence goes on along the minus strand of PVKS010024705.1, from coordinate 18,451 downwards.
ATAAAAATGAACTTTCAGTACTGACTTTGTATTCTACAACCTTATTAGATTGACATGAATTTTAAGACTATTTAGTCTTTGTTAAATTCTCCGAAAGAGATCTAAGGTATGCTACGTTCGTGGACAGCATACTTAATGTGTCTTTATTGTTTTCTTTCTTCCTTTCCAGTTCTTGCATTTCAGTTTTTCTGACCTTGTTGCACTAGCAGGATCCTCTAGGACAACGTTGATAGAAGGGGTAAGGGAAAATCCATTGCTTTGTTCCTGAACTCAGAAATGACTGTCTTTCACCACTAAGAAATATGTTAACTATGGGGTTTCTAGACTGTGTTCATTTGTTTCAGGAGATTTCATTTTATTTCTCTTTGGTAAGAATTTCTAGGAAGAATTAATGTCAGATTGTGCCAACTGATTTTTTCTGCATATATTGACATAATTATAAGTTTATCTGCTATTTTTTGAGATTATGGACCATTTTGATTTCTTTGTATACTGAGATGAAGTCCACTTGGATATTATGTAATTTCTTCCTATATTAACAAATTTGGTGTGCTCATATTTCATTAAGGATTTACTTCTATTCAGGAGAAAGTTGCTCCAAAGCCAGCATTTGTGTTTTCCCCACATTGCTGCCTGAATTTGGTTTTCAGGGCAATGCTGTTGAGAAGCACTCTTTCCTGGAAGAGATGGTGGAGAATGGATGCAATTTCTTTAAATATTTTGTATCAATCATCTGTGAAACTGTCTGTCCTGAATATTTCTTTTTGAGTTGGTTTTAAACCATACTTTTAATTCGAGTAGTGACAGGACAATTAGGAGTATTTAATTTTGGTTGCATTTTGGCAATTTACAGTGTTTGCAGAATTTATCAACTTTACCTAAGTTGGTTAATCTATCTATATAAAATCATATTCAATATTTCTGTATTATTAGTGCAAAACTTGTGGGACCCATAGTCAAAATCTTTCATTCTCAATATTGAAGTTGGAAAGTGCTTTATCTTCTTAATATTTTTGGATTGGGCATTTGAGAATTAATATTATTTCTTCCCTCAGTGTTTGGAGGAATTTACTTACCTGAAATGGCACCTGGATCTCTGTCATTGCTTGTGGTGATTTTTTTGCCTTTATTCTTTCTTTTTTCGTGATTTTGATTTTAGAGAAAGTAATGAATGATGAATTTAACATTTTAATAGATGTACACCTTTTTACAATATCTAACATTTCAAGCCAATTTTTAAAATTATTTCTTTCAATGGACATTTTTATGCTTCATGTGATGGTTATGCTATTAATAAGTTAGTTAAAATACCACATCATATTCTTTCCAATGTGTACATCATTCAAATGTTAGGCAATTTTAAATTTCAGATCTCAATAACTTTTTATTTCTTTGTAAGACTAATTTTCTTAATTCTTTCAATGAATCAGATTTTGTTTTCACTAATTATATTGCTGTTCTGTTTTTCAATCTACGAGCATTTTACTCAAGGTGTTAAATTCCTTTTTGTCCACAGAAACAGCAAATTAATTACGCAACACTTTCATACTCAACAAGAGCACTTGGAACTGCACATTTACATCTGTCCTTTGCTTTAACTACTTCCCAGGAAGTATGGTAAACTATATCATCATTATAATTGAGAGATAATTTTGAATTTGTCAGTGGTTTCTTTGTCTCTCATGGATTATTAAATGTGCATTGCTCAATTTCAAAACCTTTCTGATCTTTCTTAATTTGATGACTTGCTGATATCCATGGTGATGAGATTTACTATGATATATTTTATATGAATATAGAAAAGCTAAATGTGATTCATTCCACAAATTTTTCCCTATCTCATTCTTCCTTCCTCCATTTCCTTCCCCTTTGTCTATATCTCTGTTCTTTTCCTTCTTTGGGGTTAGCTTCCACATGTCAGAGAGAATAATTCAATCTTTGTTTTGAGACTTGCTTATTTCACTTAGCACGATAGTGTTGTGTTCTATCCATTTGCTGGTAAACAGCATGAAGTCATTCTTCCTTATAGGTAATACTCCATTGTGTGCATATACCACAATTTCTTTTTCCATCCATCTACTGAAGGGCGCTTTGGTTGGTTCCGTAGTTTAGCTATTGTTAATTGTGCTTCTATGAACATTGATGTGGCTGCATCAATAGTAATGCACTGATTTTAGATCCTTTAGATATATACCAAGGAGTAGGATTGCTGAGTCAAATACTGGATTCCTAGTTTTTAAGGACTCTCCATAGTGCTTTCACAATGGTTGGACAGATTTGCAGTCCCATCAACAATGCACATGTATACCCTTTTCCCGCATTCTCATCAACATTTATTGCTGTTCACATTCTTGATTATTGCCATTCTCATTGAAGAGAAAAGAAATCTCAGTGTAGTTTTAATTTGCATTTCTCTAATTGTTCTAATTAGAGAACAATTTAAACATTTTTAACATCTCTAATCCTTTTAAGCCTTTCGTTCTTTTACATTTTGTTTTTGACATCTTGACTGTGATGTTCCTATGTGTAATTCTCTTCTATTTGCCTTGTGATAATCTTGCTTTACCTTGATCTTCTACTTAATAATGTGTCTAGGAGATCATGCTGTGGAAATACATGGAAGAATTTCTCTGTCATAACTGCAGAGTGATCAACTGTACGTATTTACTGTGGCTTAACCTTTTGAAATTTGAATTGTGTCATTTCTCTTTGGTTCTTAATTATTCTTGCAGCAATGCCTCATTTTTATTAATCCTTTTTCACAGATCTTATTTTTATTTTCTGGGTCATTTTTTAAATCTATTTCATTATTTATATATTATTTTTGATTTCTTCCTAGTTATGTTTTCCTTATATTGTTTTGAATTCATTTTTATGCTACTTTCTGAATTAGAAGATCAACTTAACAGTTTTATAGCTTTTACTTTTTTTCTAGTGTATGAATTTTGACCTGATTATTTTCCTTTAAGCATTCACAGCTTCATGATACGTTCAAGTTGTTGTATTGTTTAAAATATGGTATAGATCAAAACACTTCATAATGTCCTCTGAGAAGTCTTTTTCCTTCTGGGGTTATTTTTAACTTTTTGGCACTGGGGTTTGAACCCAAGAGCATTTTACCAGCCCCTTTGATTTTTTTTTTCTTTTTTTGAGAAAGGTTCTTGCTAAGTTGCTTAGAGCCTTGTTAAATTGCTGAGGGTAGCCTCAAACTTATGATCCTCCTGCCTCAGCCTCCCAAGCCACTGGGGTTACAGGCATGTGCCAACAAGCATGGCTCTCCCCAGGGTTACTTAAAATGTACAGACATTGTTTAAGCCCAGTTTTTGTTTTTGCTGTTGTTGTCCAGTGCTGAGAATCAAACCCAGGTCTTTGCACATGCTAGGCTGTGCTCTACCACTGAACTACTTCCCAAGACCAGACCTTTTTTAAAGAAACTTCAACTGCATTATTTTTCTAGTTATCCTTTTTAGGTATTGCTTTCTGACTTAGTTTCATTCTGCTGATAGAACATTTTCTAATTATAATACTTTTTAAATGTGCTATTATTAATTTTCTCCTTAGTATGAGGTCTAACATAAACAATTACGTGAACTTGAAATGAATGTAGTCTGTCATTATTTGCAGACTGTATTCCTTATCACTAAGCAGTTGTTAAAATTATATATAAAGATTTACTTTGTTTGCTTGTCTATCAACTATTGAGATTATTAGTGTTTCACTCCACTATAGTAGTAGACATTTGTTTACTTATTTATTTATTTATTGCTGGGGATTGGACCCAGGCATGCTTTACTCCAGCACTTTTTAGTTTTAATTTGAGACATTGCCTGTCTAAGTTGCTAAGGGTTTCATTTATTTTCTGAGGGTGGTCTCAAGTTTGCTAGCCTCCTGCCTCAACCTCCCTAGTTACTTGAATTACAGGCATGTGCCACCACACCAAGCTTAGATTTGTTAATTTGTCCCTTTATTCCCTTCAGTGTTCTTTTGCATATGTTGTACTATAAAATTAACAGCATACAGATTTAAACTCTTAATATCTTCCTGGACAACTGACTTATAATATGATGAAATTTTTTTTTTCAGATTTAACTAGTGACTCCTGCCTTTAAGTCCACCTTTTTGATAGTCCCATTTTTTACCAGTTGTTTAAGGTTGCCATTTATTTTTTACCATCGTTTAATCTTTAAATATATATACCTTATAAAATACATTTTGAAGGGGCTCCTCTTGTAGACAATACATATGTGTTTTTTTCTCCCATATTTTTAATCTGACAGCCCTATAATTGAAATATTTTGTATATGTACATATAATACAATTTTCCCATTTTTTATATATCTGCGTTCTTTGCAATTTTCTATCTGCTTTATTTTTCTTTATCTTTCCATTATAGACTTCCTTGGGTGTCTCATTTATATACTGTCCTAATGATCCTGGGATGTTTGCCCTATCATGGACTGCATCCTTGATCTCAATCATCCTATTCACCATGCGGTTGTCCAGATAATGTTAAGACTTGCAAACTATTATTTCAGCCACATCATCCTGTTTTCTATGTTATTGTTACTCTGCTTTTTATTAATATTAAAGCCCTGTAGTCATTACCTCTTCCCTTTATTTCTTCCTGATTTTCCATGTTTTGTTCTGAGGTTTTTTCCTAGGTACTTTCGAGTTTTTCTTTTGTTAATTGATTTCAAGAAATACTAATATAAATTCCCGTGCATGTAACATAGGTTTTCTTTTTGTTTACCCTGCTGCTTTCTACTCTACAAATGTCACAACCAGTTCTGGAGAAGATGCAGGAGCTGTGAAGTCTTCCCACATCGTTTCTGCCTTATTCTCCTGGATTTCAGGTGTGCTCCACTTCTGGCACTCTTCCCCCGTGTCTGTTATGGTCTTTTCTGCGTTCTGCATTCCTTAATGGCTTCCAGGAACCCACTCAAGTATCATTCCCCTAATTAATTCTCTTTTCTGCAACATCCTATGGGCACTTAACGCCCATCTATTTGGTTGTAAATTACTATTTTTTTTAATCCCGGGTCTTCCATTTCAGTTACATATTTTTTAAGGACTCCTTTTCTCAGGTAAGTCCTTTACTTTTCTTCCCCCTCTTTTCCTAAATGTACCTAATGAGTTAATTCAGTGCCTATGCCTGATATCAATAATAGCTCAAATGCTCATGGATCTGTTTTTGCTGTTTGCTTTTTCACCTGCACCTTGTGTGTGTGTGTGTGTGTGTGTGTGTGTGTGTGTGTGTGTATGCATACATGCTTGTGTGTTCACACCTGTGATTGAATTCAGGACACTGAACAGGAAACTTATGGCCTCCAGACGTTATTGTTTTCCCTAGAGACGTCACTGTACCCTCTAACAGGTACCTTAAGCGGCAGTAGGCAGCCTTATTCAGAGCCTGAGCTAATTCTAGCTCATTTCTTAGTATCCTGGCTCAGCTTTGGGGTTATATGCTCTTAAAGAGCAACTCCATTAACTGGCAAATGAATGTATCTGGAGACTATCACGCTAAGGGGAAATGAACCAGTCCCAGAAAGCCAAAGTTCGCATGTTTTCTCTGGCATGCGGAATCTAACAGAAAATAAGGGGTTGGGGAAGTATAGAAGTAAGGTCAATGGAGTAGACAAAGGATTGAAGGGAAGGGAGGCAGAACGGGATGGGATAAGGAAAGACAGTGGAATGAATCTGATAAAGCATTCCTATGTACAGTAATGAATATTCAGAGTGAATCTCCCCATTGTGTACATCCACAAGGAACTAATTTAAAAAAAAATCATAACTAGGGGTAAATGGCAGAAAGAGTGGTAGAGAACAGGGAAGGCACCAGGAGGTGGAGGGAGGAGAGGGACTGGAAACGGAACTAGAACAAGTTACATTCAATGCTGTTATAATTATGTCAAAATAGATTCTACCACCACGTATAAACTAAAAAGACCAAATAAAAATGAGTAAATAAGTAGAAAAGAGCAAATTCCCAGCAGTCCCAAATTTTAGCTTTGGATCTTATGCTTTGATATTTGATTGTTTGTTTCTCCTTGACACAAAGGTATAAGGGGAAATTCGCTGTGGCTTTCTTTTAAGCAAAGTGCCTGTTTATTGATTAAGGTATATACTTTATTATGTTAATGAGGTGTCCCTTGTGTCCTATTTTATTGATTGTATTTGTGTATTTTTATTAGTATGTGTGCTGAATTTTGGCAAATGCTTTGTCTACATCTTTGGAAATAATTATATAATCATAATTTTTATTTCAGGCTGTATTTATGGCCATATTTATGGATGTCCTACTATTGAACTACACCTGCACTATTGGAATGAACTATAGATGTAGATCTTGCACTATTTTAATGTGCTTTTAGAATCAATGTGATAGTGTTACATTCAAGAATTTCACAGTGACATTTAAAAGTGAAATTTATTTATAATTTAGCAATTTTGTACAATGTATTAGATCAGTGTTATATTTATATGATAAGGAATACTTAGGAATTTTCTTTTTTCAGTGTTCTAGAACAAATTAATTGGCATTAAGCTTTCCTTATTCTAAAAATTGGATGAAAATTCTTAGATGAAATCAATTGGGAGTGTTGCTTTCTGGTAAGAGACTCTAAAGAACGGCTTTCTGCCTCTTGGGTACTTTGTCTGTTTATATTTTCTGTACATTGAGTTTATTTCTGAGAGGTCGATCAAGACAATTATCTATTTAATCTATATTTTTGTATTTTGAGGGATATAAGGTTTCAAATTCACCAGGTTTATCAGTTCTAGTGCATTTATTAGTTCTAGTGCATAGTAGTTTTCTAAATTGCTTATTTGTATCTATATATTTAATATCTAATATATTCATAGTTATATTAAGGTTTCTTTAAGACTTTTTAAATTCTTTTCCTAGGCTTTTGAATTGATGGGATCATTCCTTAATTTTGACTCACTTTTATTTTATACTATACCTTTCACTCATAGCTGTTTTAGTCATATGTCACAAATTCTTTTGTGTCCTATTTTTATTATCCTTACTTTCAAATAATTCTACAACCCCTTTCTATTTACCCTTTGACCCAAGAGTTGTTTAATATGTTGTTTATTATATATACTTCAATGTGGAAGGGCATATGTTCTGTTCTTTATTGATTTCTAGATTTTATCTTTGTGATCACAGAATATTACTTTTATTATTTATACACATTTGAATGTACTGAGTTCTTTTTAGAAATCACTCAGTTTTTGAAATAGCTGACTGTTCCACATATACTCTCAGTAAAGCTAGATTTTACACTTTTGACAATCAATAACTTTAATTGTAGAACAGACTTTCTTTTTTTCCTAAAAGATGAGAAGAAAATGAAGTACATCATTTTTACCTCCAGAATGATGCATAACCTTTCTTTCCATAAAATGGATCTAATTTATAATGCAGCTGGGTCTGGTTGAAGAAGTGTGCTGCAGACTTGGTTGACTTCATCAAAACTTGTCCAAGGGGGAATAAAGAGCTTCTCTCTCTCGCTCTCTTTATTTTTAAGAGACAGGAACAGTGAGAGAGAGAAAGACAGAATCAATTTCATTTAGTTTTTCATGTGGCCTTCGTTGCTCGGATACTTTGTTGTGTACATGGTGCTGGGGTTTGAACCTGCATCCTTGCGCATGCCAGGCAAGCGCTGTAACAGCTGAGCCTCTGCTCCATCCTGAGAAGCTTCACTTTAACTGCACTATAATGCAAAAACTGGGGGCAGAGGTGACTCTGCATCATGGCCCCACTGTGCCATCCGGGGACACAGGGGATCACTGACTGTTACCTAGTTTTCCACTCTGGGCCCCTGAGGAGCTGCCTCATCTCTGCCTTGCCACCCTCTGCTTTACCTTGTCGCTCTCACACCTGCAGTGCTGCTATCCCTGAGTCTTTCAGGGCAGCATCCCTAGCCGCTGTGACAATCTGGTATTTCATGAAAGGATTACTCTCAGCTCTTCTGTCCTACTATAGTGCATGTGATAAAATTTTGGAAATGGAGAAAAAATGTTCTCAGCTCTTCTCCCTCACCCTGAGCATCAACCCCTGAGAGTCTCTCTTTTATTTACCTCTCTCTTGCCTGCAGATCCTGGATGCCTTGGGCATGCTGGGAGTCCTAGGCATCCCTGGGTGCCTTTTCTCAGCAATCTCTCTCTGGGTTTCCCCTCAGGGTCCTCTTCCCCAGCAGTCAGTGAATGCCTGTGGCAGGAGGCTCTGGAATGTCATCTGCCACGCTGAGCACATGTGGTTGTTAATGTGTCATTATGATCTCTGTTCATCCTCTCTCCGTGGTCTCTGGCACATCCCTCCTCCCTTAGCAGCTGCAGCTGGGTAAAGGCAACACTGGGAGAGAAACTTCTCTCAGGTGAAGGATTCCGCTAATTTACATTGCATCTTTGTGTGCTCAACTCTGAAATTAACCAGCTTGCTCTGGTTTTTGAGGAGGGGCAGAACAACTGCCCCTCCTTGCTTTCAACATCTGAACTAGGTTCCTCTTTTTCTACTTAAAATGTTTAAGAATTTTATGATTCCTGTTCTTCCTCTCATTCCTTCTTCTGTCACTCTTTCTTTCACTTTCTCTCTGCACTGAAAAGTTTCTGATTTGAATTTTTTGCTTTTGTCCTCCTGTTTAAAAAATGTTAGTATTACTTCTTAAATAATGTGACACGACTTTTCGTGAATTCTGTCAATAGTCTTTGTAGATCTTTCTTTCTCCAATTACAAAATACTTGAGTTTTCTAACTTGGATTTACCCTGTATTCTCAATTTTATTTTTTTAATTATCTGTTTGAAATACTAGTTTCATCTTAGTTGTGTGTGGAATAAATTTAGTATAATTTCATTGTCTGGGGGAGTGGTGTTCTCAGTGATATACATTTTTTGCCTGTTAGTAATGTTGTACAGCATTCAAATCCAATAATAGTGTACAGGAATTAAAAGAAATTCTTTTTCCATTGTCATGAATAAATGGGATTAGTGATTCATTTTCTTTCTTTGAAAATTAGACAAGCTCAAGTTTAAAACAATAGCTTGCTTCATAGCTTTAGAATCTACTCATCTACTGATTGTGAAATTATATATATATGCATGCTTTACATATATATGCATATGCATTTATTTATGCTCTACACTGTTACTCTTATAAAAAGAGGAAAATATGAAATTATCAATAATATAAATAAATCTATATTATGTTGAACTTTGATTTTTCTGTGCAAGGGAAGATAGAATTTTCTTCCAAAAGCATGGCTTTTATATCTCTTCTTCATTTCAAAGGAAGATTGCTCCTCTCGAAAGGCAAATAAGCCAAGCTCCCTTGTCAGCGAGGGAGACGAACTCCTGGGCAGGGTGAGGGCTGGCAATAGCACTTTCACTTACTGTTTTCAGAAGCTCACTAACCAAGCAGTCACAGTTAAAATTTTAGAAATTTGTAGCTTAACACATCTTGAATGCCACTCGAATGTTTAAGCCAAAGCCCGTTTGCCCTTCCTGTCAGCTCAGGTTCCTTCAGGTCTTTGAGTTTGTAATAAAACTCAGTTATTTATTTTTTTTCCTGAAAATAATCACAGAAGCTAATGCTTCTTTGTAAAGAACCACTTTATATTCCACCCGACATGTCCTTTCCTTCCAATACCATTTCACAGGCAGAATCCTGGTTCAATTCTCAAACCTCAGGTCTCATCTATAAACATGGTTTTATTTATTCATTCAACACATATCTATTGATTACCTTCTCTGTGCAGGTTTTGTGCTGGTTTCTATGAATATGAAAGTCTATGGGGTCAAATTGTCTTGGGGATCCCTGGATCCTTGTCTGCATATTTAGGGTGAAGTAAATGTCTTAAATTATTTTTTATCCAAATCATATCTTAATAATAAACTTGTAATACTTTCCCAGATTCAACTAAATAAAGGAATAAGTTTTAAATCTATGTTTTAAAACCTGTTTTAACTTCTTTTAATATTTGAGCCACTCTTAGAAAACAATATTCTATCCTACCAGTTACCTATATTCAGTGCCTATATAGGGTTTTGAAGTTCCTTATGAAGTTGGCATACAATTTCCAGATTTAATTCAGTGTAAGAAAAACTAGGATTCATTCATTATTTGACAAGCACCTATCACATACCTTCTCAGTGCTACACACTTACAGGCAATCTTTGTTCCCAAGGTAAGTGGAGCAATTCGTGGCATGAGAGGCATATTGAGACAGGTGGCTACTGCAATAACTGCTACAAAGGTAAAATACACTGCGTAATGAATCAAGAAAATTAAACAGATATGAGTGACAGATAATTGTTTCTTGAGGAAATAGATTTGTTGATATCCGTTGAGTTTCTTGGAAAACAAGAATATAATGGTATGGTCAGAAGGGGAAACACCTTTGAATTTTTAGCAAAATTATGAACCAAAGGAACTGAATTTTTTAATTCAATGTTAATAGCCTATTTTTGAAACAGTCTATTTTTTAGAACAATTTTTAGTTCACAGCAAAATTGAGCAGAAATCCAATTAATTTTCATTTTAATTTCAAATGTGAACTTTATGCCAGTGTGAAAATAAAATCATTGTAAATTGGGCTTTATGTTGTTTGATTATGAAACAGTCAATATGGATTTTTTAATTTTTTTATTTTGAAATAATTATAGATTCTGAAATATTTAGGCAGAGTACAATAGACCACATCAAGACAATTGGAATTTAATCTACATGCAATGTCAAGCTAATGAGAGGGCTCATAAAAGTAGAAAAATGGAAAGATGAAACACACTAGCAATTAATTTGGCGACCACATATCCCAGGACATGCATGACTCTGCTACTTTTAAACACCAAAGGTGTAATAAAATAAAGGCATATTTCTCCTGCAGGGTAATTATACCGTTGGGTCAATAGGAAGGCTGTGTGCATAGTGATTATGCGGGAACCACAATGAGCCACTAAAGAAATGCCCATAACCATGTGTGCTCTGATAGTTACCATGGTATGGTGCAAATGGTATACTACTTCTCACTTCCACATGGAATTGATATATCAAGACTTTTCACATTGGCCAAAGCAGGCCATCAATCCACAACTAACTTCAAAGAGGTGGGGACCTGCCATCTTGCTCTATGCCAGTAAGAAGGAGGAGATGTGCAAACACCTCTCATAATTCTGAAAGTGGTCATTAATGTACTCTACCCACAGTAAATAGAAGACTATGAATCTACTTATTAAACAGTCACATTTCATTAGGCTGATTTATCAAAGTAATAATGTGCATTGGATTTTTTGGGGGGTATAGCAGTATGTAATTCTATATGAAAAAATAACATGCATTATATATATATATAAAACTAGGAATGAATATTGCTTCTTTTTTTCTGGCTGCTTGAGAAAATTTGAAGGTTTCTTGTACATGAATATATCATAATTATAATTCTATTTTGACGATTTCCTATTGGCAGCAGTTTTCTGCCTGTAAAAATAATCTGTTCAAATATTAGGCTTTTACTACTTTTGTCTCTGGAGTGCAATCTCCACCAAGAAATTCACCGTCTGGTAGTGTAGCTCAGCCAAGGCTTATTTTATCAATTTTCAGACAAGGGATTAGGGTGATACTCATAATAATCTAAAGAAAGCCTGCCTTAATTATGGCACTAGCACTGCTATACTCTGTGGAACTTCTCACCAAGTTCATCACCTGGGTGCAGGAGTGGTCACAGGACTGATGACCAGCTCAAGCCAATACTCTTATTCAAAAATGTGGCCGGAATATTAAAAAGTAACCATCATGCATTTTATATGTATTAGTCTCATTTAATTCTCATAACAAGACTGTGAAGACAGTGTTATTAGAAATAGGTGGAAATTAGATGTGAACACAGACTATTTGATGATAAGCCAAGCTTTTAACCCTACTGGTTTAAAGTTTTGATTCATGTGTATTAATAAAGATTAATTATTAGGTATATGAGAAAATAAAAGAAAGTCATTGGTTAGTATAAGTGATGAATTTGGCTTAACAATCCTGTAGTCTATTATTTAATACATGTGGGTTCATGTGTATGTTTCAATGTTTTGGTCTAATGACTTAGCATGTAGTCATGCTAGTTAAATTTCTGGAGACATTAATTAATGGAAAGACAAAATTTATGAAAAGAAAATTATTTTTCTAAAAAAATAAACCACAAAAATATAATCATAAAACATTCAATTGATGTGAAATCACTCCCTCTTTCACACCTATTAAAAGTGAATATTGAATTGAAGGGTACTCAAGTTGAAAATAACATTAGATGTTCATTCCCTTCTGTCAGAGGAGAAACTGAGATTTATCAAAAAGGTCTCATTTTATTCAAAAGCCTGACTTCCTCAAAGTTGAGGATTTACCTTGTAGATGAATAATTCAATCATGATTCTCACTTACACATAAAGTGTTCCAGTGGATTCTTCAGACTTTTCTGTTGATCAAATCATGAGAATTTAAATGCATTTCTTGATCTAGCTACTTCTGTGAGTTGATGTAGGAACACAAGCCTTCAGGGGTACTTCTGCAATACACCCCACTTTGATAAACTTTGAAAGAAGAATAATTGTCTTTACTGAATCACAAATATATACTTTTGCCCAGACACCTTAGGAGAACTGAACACCACAAGAAAGTGTTTCATCAACCTGGATGCGCTTGTAATGAATTAGAAAAAAGTTGAAACCCCCTTTGGCTAAATAAAATTATGGACTTGCAATAGTATTCTGACCCATATCCATCAAAATGTCAAAAGGATATTAGTAGACAGCAGGCATGCAACCTGGAAATAGCAGGGCAACTATTAATCTCTCACACTGCTTGAATCTGCTTCAGGCAAATGGGACACATTCTGTATGTGTGCCCAGAATGAGAAACATTGATTTACAAGGAGCAATATACTTGGCTTTTTTCAGTTTCTTGGGGAACTGCCACTTCTTCCTATAATCCACCTTGGTTACTTACTCACTGAAATTCTCTGCCTCAGGATCCTATAGTGACAAAAATGTGGACATTGTAATCTTAAAATTGAATTCTAGCTGTCAATCTAGTTGTAGGCTCTTGAGAAAAAGTCTGCATCTCACTTTCATCATAAGTAAGATAAACAGAATAGGTGACATCTACCCTCTACAGGGTCCATAAAAACTGAATATGAGCTATATAAAGATTCCAGAAAGTGGTCAGTAAATGCAAGTTATGTCATTAATATCTATATTTCATGTTTGTGTCCCATGAAACTGCGGCACACTCAAAAGTGAAGCAAAATAAAATAAGACATTACCTATTGAGACATTTACAGAAGGAAGAGAAATCTAAGAATGGAATTTGCAAAGAAAGGAATGACTCAGTCAGCGACAGTGTGCTTTAGTGTCTGCTCTGAGATGTACAGTCATTTTGCTAAAGGGGACAACTCCTAGCTACTGAAGGCACAGCCCTTGCCTAGGTTAGCAAATCAAGATAGAAAAGTTCGTCTTTCTTGGTGCTGAGCCTGCCAGCAATTTCTCAGGCAGTAGCTCCAACGTTATTATGGTTAGAAGTGATGTTAAGCGGTGCTGACTCATAGATTACTTGCTTTCCAAATGCATCAGCTTTGAGGACTTAGATTCCATGCATGTGCTAGCTGAACGTGTTACAGTCTTTACATTCCCATTAGTAGCTGGCTCCTCAAATTGTTCTGAGAGCTCATTTCAAGGATGTCAGAAGTCAAAGCAAGCAGGCAGCTTGGAATTCACAGGCAGTGAAGGTACAATACCTATAAGTTTCCCCAGACCACATGCCTTTAGTGACATTTGGTATTCCCTCCCTGTGACCACATGCATTTAGACAGAGACTATATCATGATGTCATCTTTATCCTTTGAACTTGATTATTCAACAAATTCTTATTTATTCACACACACACACACACACACACACACAAGCAATTTAAGAGTTAAATATCAGGCATTCTGCCATGAAAATAGTGCAACTCACTGTGTTCTAAGTAAATAACATTTGGTCAATTTAAATATGTGAATGGTAAATAGGAAAGAGGGAAATGCTTTAAGCTAAGTGAAAAAAATTGCTTGGATTTGAAAGGGTAGGTATGTTGCAGAAAATGTGTATTGGGTAGTTAGAATCAAACCCAAGAAATGATGAAGACAGACATCAGTTATAGTGTAGTGTTCAAAGATAAAAGGGAAGAAACAAACCTCTGTTCTCAGATATGTTTGCATATTTTGTTTTATTTTAGCCTTGGGATAACAGGGGTAGCTAGACATTATCTCCCTTTTACAGAAAGAGAAGAGAAGGTGCAGGGGCTTTCTGAAGACACATGTAATCTGCCATAATAAATACTAGATGTTAGAGAACAAAGAGTTGAAAAAAATTAACGGTTATGATTTTTTTTCCACCTACACGTAGAGTGCCCTTTCCTATTTGACCCATTAATATTTTTAAATCAACTGTATCGATGCATAACTTACATAACATAAACTGTGCCCGTTTAAGTTGCACAACTAAATCAGTTTTGACAGAGGTACATACTTATGAAACCACTGCTGCAATTAAGATACACATTTCCCTCACCCCTAAAAGATTTGTCATGCCCATTTCCAATCCAACTCCCCCTCACCATCAGACACAGCAAATCGCTGGTCTGTCTGCCACTATAAATTACTGTGAATTTTCTAAAATTTTATGAAAATGAAATCATACAGTGTGCACTGAATCTGGTGTGACTTCTTTCACTCAATGTGGTATTGAGATGCATACATGTATATGTTGGTGCTTTGACCATTCTTGTTTCCCAGTGATATTCTATTTGATGAGTCTACCAAAAATCAACATTTGGAAGTACGGATAGTTTCCTATGCACAGCTACTGTAAATAACACTGCTATGAATATTCATGAAAAATCCTTGTGAGAACCTGAGAACCTGTGTTTTCATTGTTATTTGAGTGAATGTGTAGGGCATAAACAGATTGTGCTTAAAGCAGTTTAACTTTAACTGTTTAACTTTTGGAGAAACTTACAAATAATTTTCAATTGTAATTTCATCATTGAATACTCCTAGCAGGGAATAAGTGTTCCTTCTGATGCACATTCAGGTCAATTGTTGATATTATCACCTATTAAATTATTCATTTATTTTTATTTGTTGAATATAGATTTACAATTAGGAGGGAATCATAAAATAATCAATAACAAATGTATATTCGCAAAGTAAGCCAAGGCTGATGCTACTCAGTGGTTTCCTCCCTTGGGTTCCCCTTGGTTCCATGTTTCTCCCAATTAAACCCCTGTGTTAAATGGACTCCTTGTGGAAGTTGGAGTTTTCCCTCTGAGTTGATTCCCCCATACTCCCTCCCTCTGGTCTCCTTAATGTCCTTCCTGTTGCCTCCCCACGTCTCCCAGAATCCTAGGTCAGATTCCCCCTGTTCATGTAAAAATTCACACTTGTTGAGTTTATTATTAGCTTAGCCATCTATCATACTATATCCGGTTGTATTCTAGCTTCCACAAATGAGAGAAAACATTCAGTGCTTCAGTCTGAAATTGGGTACTTCACATAGCATATTTTTTTTCCATCTCTATCCATTTGGCTGTAAATGCCATAACATTGTTTTCTCTAATATCCAAGTAGTATACCATTATATACATGTACCAAAATTTTTGAATCCACTCATCAAGTGAGGAGCATCTGTGTTGGTTCCATAATCTAGCTATAGGAAATTGAGCTGCCATAAACACTGATGAAGCTGTATATCTATAATATGCTGATTCTAACTCTTTTGGGAAAATACCCAGGAGTTGGATAGCTGGATCATAAGGCAGTTCCAACCCTAATTTTTGGAAGAATCTCCACACTGCTTTCCAGAGCGACTGTAACAGTTTGCAGTCCCACCAGCAACGTACTAGTGTTCCTCTTTTCGCACATCCCCTCCAGCATCTGTCATTGTTCATATTCTTCATTTTTGCCACTCTGACAGGAGTGAAGTGGAAACTCAGTTGTGATTTTCATTTCTCATATCGCTAGTGATGTAGAGCGTTTTCTCATAAGTTTATGGGCTATTTGGACTTCCTCTATGGAGAAGTTTCTTTTTAGTTCTGTAGCACATTTATTGATTGGATTATTTGTGGTTTTGTTGTTTAGTTCTTTTAGATTTTTGTATAATCTGGATATTAGCCCTCCGTCCAAGTTGTAGCAATGGTTTTCTCCCATTCTGTAGGATCTCTCTTGACACTTTTGACTAAATCTTTAGCTGTGCACAAGTTTTTTTAGTTTTAGTTGAAGCCCATTCATTTATTTTTTACTTTACTGCTTGCACCATGGGAGTCTTATTAAGGAAGGTGGTGCCGACCCCTATGTCATGTAGTGTTGATCCTACTTCTTTTTCAAGCAACTGTAAAGTTGCTGGTTTAATATCCAGATCTTTGAACCATTTTGATTTAATTTTTGTGCAGGGTGAAAGATAAGGATCCAATTTCATTTGTCTATATATAGCTTTCCAATTTGTCTAACACCATTTATTGAACAGGCTTTCTTCCATACCATGCTTTTGCCCCCTTTATCAAATATCAGTTGGATAAAGCTATGAGGGTTCATCTCAGAGTCTTCTATTCTATTCTATTGGTCTTCAGTTCTGTTTTGATACCAGTGCCATGCTGTTTTTGTTTCTATACCCCTATAGTATAATTTCAGGTCAGGAATTGATATACCACCTGCTTCCTCTTTCTTCCTGAGTAGTGTTTTGGCTATTCTGGGTCTTCTGTTATTCCATGTAAACTTGAGAATTGGTTTTTCTATATCCATGAAGAATGACATTGGTATCTTGATGGAGATTGTATTGTTCGTCCAAAGCAGAAAAGCCCAGTACTGGATGGATATATGGCAGAATTCCACAAAGTTTTCACAGAAGAATGGACACCAATCCTCTGTAAGCTTTTCCATGAAATTGAAAGGGTGGGAGTTATCCCAAACACTTTTTTATGAAGCAAATATTACACTGATATCAAAATCCAACAAAGACGCATCAAGAAAGGAAAACTATAGACCGATTTCCCTGATGAATATAGATGCAAAATCCTTAATAAAATTCTAACTAATTGGATCCAAAAGTACATTAAAAAGATAATACATCATGATCAAGTGCTTCATTCCAGGAAAAAAGGGGCTGTTTTAACATATGCAAATTAATGAATGTAATTCACCACTTAAACAGAATTAAAAATATATAAATAGAAATATAATCATCTCAATTGGCACAGGAAAGGCCTTTGATAAAATTCAACACTGCTTTATGCTCGAAATGCTGGAGAAGATAGGGATCAAGGGAAGATACTTTAACTGTGTAAGATCCATTTCTGATGGACCTATAGCTGACATTATGCTCACTGGAGAAAGACTGAAAGCATTTCCATTGAATTCAGGAACAAGACAAGGTTGTCCACTTTCACCACTCTTATTCAAAATAGTCCTGAAAACCCCTGCCAGAGCTTCAGACAAGAGAAGGAAATGAAAGGAATTGGAATAGGAAAAGAGGAAGTCAAATTGTCTCTATTTGTTGATGACATCATCCTGTACCTAGAAGACCCACTAAGCTTGACCAGAAGACTTCTATAGCTTATAGGCGATTTCAGCAAAGTGTCTGGCTGTAAAATCAGTGCCAATAAATCACTAGCTTTCCTATACTCCAGCAACAAATCCACGGAAGAGGAAATCAGGAAAACTGTCCTATTCACCATCTCCTCTAAAAAAATAAAATAAAATACTTGGGCATCAAGCTTAAAAAGGATACCTCTACAATGAAAACTATCAAACACTAAAAAAAGAAACTGGAGAAGACCTGAGTAGATGGAAAAACATTCCATGTTCATGGTTCAGTATAATCAAAATGGCCATTCTACCCAAAGCCCTATACAGATTTAAAGCTATTAAATTATTAACCACTCAATAATTATAGAGATGCATCCCCTTATGAATTTTTTTTTGGGGGGAGAGAGAGAGAAACAATTTTTATTCAGTTTTTCACGTGGCTTTCATTGATCTAAAACTGTTGTATACCTGTTGCTGGGGTTTGAACTCCCATAACTCCCGCATGCCAAGTAAGCGCTGTAACCACTGAGCTACCACTCCAGCCTTCCTTTTCTTGGTTTTAACTTGTATATCATATTAACGGACTTCATACTGTTGAAAATGTCATTTGCTTTTTCATCAGCCATATATCTTTTTTTATTTTTTTTTATTTTTTTTCACCTTTATTAGAAGTATATTGCGATACAGGATACAGATGAGGGGGAAACATTGTCAAAACTGTAGCAATCAATGTGTATAAACTTTGATAACCAGGGGTAATGCTAACGCATAGATAAGCTACTATGGATTTCATCTATTGCTGTTTCCCCCAGAAGAACTCATGTGTTAAATGGGTATCTAGTGTAGG
>PVKS010024704.1:0-30730 GCA_004027875.1 Aplodontia rufa | reverse complement strand
TCCTCTGCCTGGTTTCCCCCATCCCCATCCCTTTCCTCCCTCCCTAGCATTTAAGAACTCAGGTTCTTGAACCCTTGCTTGGTATAGGTAAGCCTCAAAAATTCCCAGGGATTCTGCCATTTTGTTCCACCAAAAAAAATTGACGTATAATAATGTTTTCAGGAAAGCTGGGGGTTAGGACATACCAGCTTAGCTTAGACGGTTTTAACTATGAAGAGTGTTTGGGAAAGGGAAGAAAATGTTCTTGTAGGGTTAACTACAACCAGCCATACGCTGGGTTGGAAGCCCTGGTTCTCCAACCCTGCTAACCAGAGAAGCTATCTCAAATTGTTTTAATTTCTCCTAACTTCAAAACCTAAATCTATCAATGCACCTACCTCACGGGATTTGTTGTGAGGATTAATGAAATAACCTATGTCCGGCCTTGAACCCCTTGTGGTTGTTGGTTGCCTGCCCCCATTGGGGGGATGGGTTGATAGTTTCCAAGTTTGGGCAGCTGATTAAAGGGAAGGAGTTGCCAAGTCTCTGCTGGCAGGGCCAAATGCTATCCAACTTCTTGTTGAACCTTGGCACCTGAAAGGAAATCTCACCCCATCCCACACCCTGGAGGATTCTGTCTCTGGCTTATGTAGGGTATGTGTCCACCAAGATCTGTTTTACTTCTCCCATATGCTCAGGGTCAGTTTCTTTGTTATTCTGTTGTTTTGGTTTTTGGCACCCTGCAATGCACATTTGCATTTGTCACCCCATACCCCTTCTCATTCATTTTATATCCCCTTTTTATATCAATTTCTTGTTTTACAATAAAACTTTGCTACCACCTGTGTGTTTGAAGGATGGGTGTCCATACAGGCTGCCTGGGACCCCAAGTTCAGGGATAGGTAAGGAGGTCAAGTTAGGAGAAGCCACCTGAATCTCCAGGCTGGGTGGGCTGGGGAGTAATGGCGGGGGGGGGGGGGGGGGGGGGGGGGGGGGGGGGGGGGGGGGGGGAAGCGCCCAGGCTCCAGGAGGGGAACAAAAGCTGGGGACTGGGTCAGACTGTGGGCTGCATGACAACAAGGGAGAGGGGTGACTCCATTCATAACTCAGGAACCAACTGTCCCTCCTCCCCTCCTGCCAGGGCTGGCACGAAGTTCTCACCCACCCCTGCTCCTAGGGTTGGGCTGCTGTCTCCTCAGCAGCCTCTCTCCAAGGATTATGGGATTTAAATATCTGATTTAGCAATCCTGAGCCTCTGGGGTGGCCATCTGCTCCACAGGAAAGGGGCAAGGAACCTGTGTTCCCAAGGGAAAGGGAGTGGGTGCTACTGGATGAAGAGAGACCAGTGGAGGCCTGCCTTTTGGGGTCCCAGGGAACTGGGGGCAGCTAAGGTGAGGATTGGGGCCTTCCCAGCATCCTCTCATCCTGGGCCTGGTGCCAGGCAGTTGAATGAATTGAAGCTTTACACTCTGCCAGGAAAACCTTTGAAAGGGCTTCTTGGGGTAGGGAGGACAGTCGGGATTGGGGAGTCCAGCACCTCCTGCCCACCCTGTTGCTTAGTGTTACTGGCTCCCAGGGAGGGGGGCTGAAGCCAGGCTTTCCCCATCAGAGATTGTGGCCTGAACTAGTGCCCACAGGGATAGCAAGTCAATGGGCACATGGCTTAGCCTCCTGTCTCCTCCCTGGTGGTGGAGAGAGGAGTGCTAAGGTACAGAGGGACTTTGGGGCCACCATCTGCAGCCTATCAACCAGGCTTAAAGTACCAGTGGGAGCCCCTGGCCTTGCCCCAACTGTCCCAGACCCCTAGGAACACACACACTCCCCACCATCAGCACCATTTTTCTTGCTTACTAGGGAATATCAAATGCTCTGTCAGGAGACAGGTCCACCTCTTTAAGATAATTACTATATTTGTTCATTCATTCATTGGTGGTATTAGGAATCAAACCCAGGGCCTTGCACATGATAAGCAAGTGCTCTACCACTGCGATACACCACCCAACCCCAGATATTTTAATTTCATCATCTCCCCCCACCTACCAAGCAAACCTCTTGGAAAGCAGTCCCTCTCCTTGCTCCCATATACAGGACATTTTTGAGAAGCTTCCTTTTTCCTTTTTTCTCTAGCTTTATTGGGGGTATAATCAACCTCCAAAAAGGTGAAAATGTGATGACCCGAGCATGGCGAGGTGGCCCACACCCTTAGTCCAGCCATTCAAGAGGCTGTGATGGGAGGCTCACTTGGGCCCAGAAGTCAACCTGTACGAAAGATGACACTGCATTTAACAGCTGTCACCATCACACCATTTGTATGGATGTGGGTGATAAGGACAGGAGATCTACTCTTTTTATGTTTCTACTAAACAGAAATTTCCCCCTTTTTTTCCTTGCAATGCTAAAGATTAAATGGATGAAACGCAGGGCCTTAAGTACAAACTCTACTACTGAGCTACACCCTCAAGCCAAAAAGTTGCCTTTTTGACCAATGTCCAGCACCCTCTTACTCTCAAGGTTTTTCTAGATGGTGTCCTTAGCTCTATTTCGCTAATGCACTTCAGGAAGTTGATCCATTCTTGCTCCATTAATTCCTTTTTTTGTAAACTGATTTTCAAGTCAGCTCCGCAGTGAGCTGTGTGAACTTTCTAGAGTCACTAACCTCTTGGTTCCACTTACTGCCATTCCTTCTGTCATCTTTCCATCTAGTCAGTGGGTATTCATCCACGTCTTACTCCACCAAGCATCGGGGACCTGTGGGCAGAAGTGTGCTCTTCCTTGGAGTTCAAAGAGCCCAACCCTTATCCTACTGGGGTCTAGAATCAAATCTCACAATTTCATGGCTCTTATCCAGGTTTTGATTTGACAACTTTTTATGTCACTATATCCTTTTTCCCCCTTCTTTTTAGCATAGCAGGGGAGCGCTGGAGATTGAAACCAGGTCCTCCAGTGTGCACTACACTTCCATCCCCCATCCTGTTTTTTTGTTTGTTTGTTTGTTTAAGAGAGAGGGAGAAAGAGAGAATCAGTTCTACTTTGTTTTTCATGTGGCCTCAGTTGCTCCAACACCCCGTTGTGTACGTGGTGCTGGGGTTTGAACTGGTGTCCTTGCACTTGCCAGGCAAACACCTTAACCACTGAGCCACCACTCCAAACCGCGCCCCCCACCATCCTGTTTTTTAATTTAGAAAACTTAAGTTCAGGAACACAGGCTCCAAATCTAAAAGTTGTACTCTGAGAAAAACAGATAGCCTTAAATACTTTTTTTCTTTTTTTTTTTTTCAAGAGAGAGCAGGACAGTGAGAGAGAAAGAGAAAATCAATTTGATTTAGTTTTTCATGTGGCTGTCATTATATACGTGGTGCTGAGACTCGAACCCAGGTCCTTGTGCATGCCAGGCAAGCACTTGAACCCCACCTTAAATACTTTCATTGTTCAAAATAGAAAAGAGCCAGATGTGGCAGCGCACCCCTCTAACCCCAGCAACTTGGGAGGCTGAGGCAGGATTGGAAGTTCAAAGCCAGCCTGAGCAGTTTAGCAAAGCCCCAAGCAACTTAGTGAGACCCTATCTCAAAATAAAAAATATATATATAAAGGATTGGGGATGTTTCTCAGTGGTTAAGTACCCCCGAGTTCAATCCCCAGTACCAAAATGAGAAAAAAAGGAACCAGCCTGTGGTGGCCCACAGGTACTTGGGAGGCTGAAGCAGGATCGCAAGTCCCAGGCCAGCCCAAGCAATTTAGCCAGATCCTGTCTTAAAAAAATAAATGGGCTGAGGATATAGCTCAGTGATAGCGTATCTCTTGTTCAATCCTCAGTACCATCAAAAAAAATAAAAATAATTATGCCAAGGGCTGGAGATGTGGGCTCAGGGGAAAAGCTCTAGCCTAGCATGAATGAGGTGCTAGATTCCATCCCCAACCTAAGGAAGGAGGGAAAAAACTTATACTGACTTCATTAATATTAAAAACCTGTGAAGATAATAAAAACCTAGAAGCCAAATTAATTTATAAAGACAGATGCAAAATCTCTAAAATATCAGAATACAACACTGAATTTAAAAAATATGTTAGGGGCTGGAGTAGTGGCTCAGCAATAGAGTGCTTGCCTGGCGTGTGCAAGCAACTGTTTTTGATCCCCAGCACACATACAACTAAATAGAGGAAAAACAAAAAATAGATGAAAAAAATTAAAAATTAACTCCTTCTCTCTTAAAAAAAATTTTAGAACCAAACATAGTTTATTTCAGGAGCACAGAATTGGTTTAAAAGAGAAACGTAATTCATTATATTAACACATTAAAGAAAAAAATTTACATGATGTATCAACAGATGCTGAAAGGAATTTCATTAAATTTCAGCAGATGTCCCCCCCCCAAAAAAAAAAGCCTTAATTAAAGGAACAGTAACAGAGGGGCTGGAGCAGTGGCGCAGCAGTTGCAGGTAATCGCACTTGCCTGGCATGCACAAGCAAGGGGGTTGGAACCCCAGCACCACATATACAACTAAGTGTCAGAGAACAAAGGCCAGGTGGAAAAATAAATAAAATTGATTCTCTCTTTCTCTCATTTTTTTAAAGGGGGTTGGAGCAGTGACTCAGCAGTTATGGCACTTGCCTGGCATGTACGAGGACCCAGATTCAAACCCCAGCACCACACACACGACAAAATGTTGGAGCAATGAAAGCCACATGAAAAACTAAATAAAATTATAAAATTGATTCTCTTCCTCTCTCTCTCTTACTGTCCCTCTCTTAAAAAAAAAAAAAAAAAAAGGAAAGAAAGAGAAAAACAGTGGACCAAGTATATAGCTCATGAAACTCAGTGGTAGAGAGTGCTTGTCTAGCATGCAGGAGGCCCTGGTACACACCTGATCCCCAGCACCACAAAAAAAAAAAAAAAGAATATTTAGGGCCCTATTTGGCCCTATATTTCTTGACAGATACCAGAATACCAGAAAACATACTTAAAACTCCTGGAATCAGCTAGATGCAGTTGCACATACACCAGCTACTTGGGACACACTGAGGCAGAATGATTGCAAGTCTGAGCCCAGCCTGGGTAAAAACAGTCTGGCAATAGAGCTCAGAGATAGAAGGCTCCTGGGTTTAATCCCTAGTTGCTGGAGTTGGGGGTGGGGAAGGGGGTCTCCTGGAATCAGATCACTCTTTCTTGGTTTGTGTACAAACCCAGAAGCAGATCTCTGCATATAGAAACATTGTTATACGGTCAAAGTAGATAGTTCAACTCAATGTGAATAAATTACTTGTTTTCATATAAAGCTGGTGCAACTAGAAACATAAAAGTAACATCAGACCCCTAATTTATACCACACACGAAAAAAAAAATTAACCAGATGAAGTAGATGTAAAAATTAAATTGAAATTTAAATCCTGAAAAAAATTCTAGAAAGTATATTGTAATGACTGGTAACTAATAGAGGCTCGGACAAGGTAGGGAAGAGATTGAAATATGAAAGAACAAAGAAGCGTATTTGACCACATGAAAATAAAAAAACAGACTGGGGAGGTGGCTCACTGGCAGAAGGGCTTACCTAGCATATGTGAGGCCCTGGGTTCAGCAACGGTGGTGCACAATTACAATCCTAACAACTCCAGAGACTGAGGCAGGAGGATCACAAGGTCCAGATGGGCCTGGGCAACTTAGTAAGACCTTGTCTTAAAATAAGAGAAAGACTAGGGGTATAATTCAGTAGCACATTCCTGGGTTAAAACTCCAGTGCTGGGGGGTAGGGGGTGGGGGATGTGTATGAATTAAAGTTATCTTTCAAAGCAAATACTAAGACCACCTTGTTGCAAAAACAAAACCAAAAGCAAGCCCTTAGAAGAAAATTAAAATTAGCTATCAACACATTACCTCCCCCATATACCAAAATAAACATTGTATATATTCATCCATCCTTTTTTCTATGGTGTGTGCATGTGTGTGTGCGTGCATGCATTTACATAAAATCAGGGTCTTACAGTTCCTAATCTCTTTGTTTTGAAATCTATTTCTTCTGGTCAGCTTTTCTCACCTATCTCTAAGGTTATAGATGCTCTTCTCTCCCAAGCCACCCGATCATCTTAAGCTGTAGTTTCAATGCTGCCTGCTCTAAGAAACCATCCCTTCATAGCCCCCCAAAAAAGTGTGTACCACTCTAAACGTTGTCATCACCAGCTCTCTCCCCATCCCTGAAGCACATCCAGAGCTACCTTGTATGAGAGTTTCTCCTGTGCTCCGCACCTGGGGGGTTAAACTGGGAAGCTCCTTGGGGGCAGGGACTCTGCCTCTTTCATAAGTGTATCCTCATGGTGCCTAGAATGCACACAGTAGGCACTTTGTTAGTCTCTCTAAAGGAATGCAGGCTTCTTGCCTCTCTTGTATTGAGTGAGCTCAAGATAGTGCGTATTAGTTGTGAAGATGAGGAGGGTAGATGCTTAGACACTGACAGGGAAGGGTCAAAGCCTGAGTAACTGTTGAGATCACCCAACATCCTTCATCCACTTCTCGGGGTGCTCCTAAATGATCAGAAAGGAACAACTTGCACACAAGGCTCTGTGTGTGATATATATTTATATATATAATTGCTCTTATTTTATTGTACTTTATCCTCTTTTTACAGTAGATCTGACACAGGCATTAAATAACTGCAGAGAGACCACTGGGGAGAGAGGGTGCAGAAAAACACGGGGACCAGAAGGGGAGAGACAGATCCAGTGATCCAGCAACAAGAGAAAAGGGAAGGATCCACTTGTGGGTGGGTGTGGAGGCTGCAGCATTAATATAGAAAGGGAGGTTAGAGAGGGTGAG
This sequence comes from Aplodontia rufa, assembly GCA_004027875.1. NCBI lineage: Eukaryota > Metazoa > Chordata > Mammalia > Rodentia > Aplodontiidae > Aplodontia > Aplodontia rufa. The sequence goes on along the minus strand of PVKS010024704.1, from coordinate 23,945 downwards.
GAAGAGAAGGGAAACCAGAGGAGAAGGAGTTAAAAATGCCTCTCTAACTAAAGAATAAGGAGGCCCCTCATTTAACATTCTATGGGCATTATGGGTTCTTTCTTTCTTTCTTTTTTTAAAGGCAAATAGATCTGAAGGAGATAGAGCCAAAAAATTCAGAGCTTAGATTAAGGAGAGTATTTGAAACTTTCAGGCTGGCATGCAGAGGAAAGGAAGATTGTGGTCAGCCCGTAACTTGTTAGGAGAAGCCAGAGAGAGGATGGCAGGGGCAGCTCTGGGCTCAGGGGAAGGAGGTGGACTAGTCCCCCAGCCAGCTGACATTTCCAAGGTGGCCACTGGGGATGCAGCCAAGATGGCTGCCCCTCCCCCAGAGCTCCCTGGGAAGTAGAACTTGAAGGATATTCTGGGAAGGCGAATGGGGGAAGGGAGTGATCAGTAAAAACAAAGTGGATATTCAGTTTAGGTCAAGCCTGCCTCTCTGAGTAGTGGCTATTTGGATGACAGGAGGGACCAGGAAAGAATTGGAGTCAGGGATCGCTAGAGAATTTTCTAGAAGAATCAGCATGGACTTCTCTTCTAATCCCTCATTTGCTGGCTCATGTAGTCACCACAGGGGATGAAGCAGAACGAGCCAAGAAAGAGGGAAAAGGCCACAGAACCAACCATTTGTCCTTAATTACAAATGGCTGCCTTTCAGAGGAAGGAATAGGGATGGGCAAGAGGAGGGAAAAGACCTGCTGGAGGAACCAGAAAAGTCAAAGCCACCAAGACAGCAACTGTAGAGAGAGGGGAAAAGGCTGCAAGAGAGAGGGTACAAGGATTAGAGTTTAGGAATGGGAAAAGGGAGTACTGTGTTCATTCCTGGGAAGGGCTGAAAAGAAGCACGCACACTTGCATGTGTGTGTGTGTGGTGGGGTGGGTGTAGGTAGCTAAGTAGACATTTTCTATGCTCTCCAGGATGAGGGCAGAGTGGGAGCTCACAACTAAACCAGAATTAGAAAGACTCCTAATTTCTCTATGATCATCTTGGTAGCCAATCTCTTAAGGTAGATGGCTCAGAAGGTGGTGGAAAACGTGTATAGTTGGGAATCACAGTGGACGTCAGGCTGGGTTGAAGTCAAGGAAAAGGGGGTGAGGCTCAGACGAGTCATAGTTCTATTATAAAAAATACCTTTGGGGGGTGAGGGAGGGATCAGGCAGGGTCAGGGACATTCCAGAAGCATCCACAGGAGAGAGGTGGGGGGCAGAAGGAAGAGGGGCCTCAGGTTTTGTTGATGCGGAGTTTGAAGGCCACACGGCCAGCAAACTTGTCTCGCTCATCGTCTGTGGCGATGTTGGCGGCGTTGATGCGGCATTCCACATTCACCTCCACATTGGGGGTCACATTCAGGAACTTCACAGCCACCAGAGGCTGTGTGTAGTTCACCTGGGCCAGAGGAGGAGGGTGAGGGTCTAGTCCTAGAACAGCTCAACCTCCTTCCCCAAAATCCCACAGCACCCCTGGAGAAGCCATCATCCCAGGTGCCCATGGAACTTACATGGAACTTTTTGCCATAGTAGGGGAAGTACATGAGGTCAATGTTGCCGTTGGCAGGGAACATGACAAAGTGGCCAAGATTCTCAGCATCTTCATCTCGCTATGGGAGTGCAGACAGGTAGAGGGTGAGCATGTTAGAAATGGTATAGACACCCACAAGTTCACCAAACTTCCCTTTGCACTTCCTTCACCCCAAATTATTCCTGTCTTAAATCTGCTATGCATACAAGTGTCGTGTATCTTTCTCATCAAACTGGGAACTCCTGAAGGATGCTAATGACATGGAGGCCTCCTACCACACTAGGGCCCCAAGTTCTTACCCCATCCTTGGGAATCAGTCTCTGGAGCAGAGCCAAGAGAGAACAAATAAACAGTAAGGGCTCAGTAGGAAGAAACAGAAAGGCTAATGGAGAGGGGCAAGTTTCTGGAGAGGCCAGAGTGGGGACAGCAGAGTTACAAGGACAACTTAATGGTGGTGGCAGATGGTACTAACAGAGTAGCAAGAAAGGGAACTTAGACTGGAGGGGGAGCTAGAGACAGACAATCTGGGAATAAAGGAGAAGGTGGGACACTTAGGGGAAGAAGACAGGCCAGGGCCTTGATGGAGGAAGGGATGGGTCTGTCCCCAGGAGAACAAGGTTCTGCATCCTATAGAGAAGCTAGAGGGGCTGAGCGTCCCTTAAAGCTAAAGTCACACTGGAGCCCACTCTTACCCCCTTGTCCCTGTAGTGATGGGGCCTCTGGGAGAAAAAAAAGATGGTAGGAGAAAGATAAACTACACAGAAACCAAAAAGACAAACAGGTAGGCATATGGGTAAGGTCCACAAACTCACCTTCCCAGCACAGGTAACATTCATGCTCTGGTTTGCGCCTGCATAGAAGTTGATGACCTAGAGTGAGAAGGGAGGGTGTTGAGAGTTGGAGGAAGTCACTTTACAGGGATTCAGCTTTCCAGATACAGAACTGAGCCTCCAATAGCCCCACCTCTCTTGTGCTTTCAGCTATTCAAACAACAAAAAATCTGATGTCTATTAACCCCAGTGAAAGGATACAACAAAAGATGGTGGTCCCAGCTCCCTCCTCCAATTTCCCTGGGGACCAAGGTCATGGGTACCCGGTTCATCTTGATGAAGACACAGGGCTGCCCAGTGCTGTAACCATAGTGGGTGGGGTCCCCGATGCCAGAGCAGTTGCCCAGCTGGGTCCGGTTGAATTGGCAGGCACGTTTCGGGTAGTTGAGGACCCCATTATCTGGCTGCTCGTAATAGCGCCCAGGGCGGCAGACATCATTCTTTTGAGCTTGGATGGAGTCGTTGTAAGCTAAGAAGGTGGGAGGGAGAGAATCACAGGCCTAATGTTCTATTTTCAGGGTCCCCAATCCCCTGCCCAAGGTCCTGGACTGGTGCATAGTCAGCCACACACTCACGCTCCAAGAATTTGTTGAGCTTCTGCACATGCTGATCCCAACTTTCAGTGTCACTGACGTTGACGATGACATCAAGGTTCTCAGTCTTGGGGCGAATCATCAAGCCTATAGCAGCCACGACCAGGAATAGGAGTATATGAAAGATGAGGAGCCACATAGAGGAATAAAGATGCACATGGGTAACCCCAGGGTGAAGGAGGGGTGGATATCTGAGATCCTCTTTCTGTGAGCATCCTCCACCTCCCCAGATCACATAGCTCTCAGTGGCAGGACATAGGAAGGAAGGTAGACTTCCAGAAGAATTTCCCAATACACAGTGATTGGATCACTGGAACCAATCTCCTGCAAAGAACTGAGCTCTATTTGAAAGCTTGGGGGCACAACAGCAGAGTGGCTAGATTGGGGAACCACATCACTTACCTGGTGTGGCCAGTCTGTCCTGGTACTTGGGGGTATGGTCAGAAACAGTCTGCAGCATCACCCACATGGTGAGGGTGAACATGGCCGTGAGGAAGCCATAGAAGACGAGGTAGAAGAGGAGGATGAAGGCTAGAAAGAAGGAAACAGTAGGTTCCTAACTCTTCTGCAATGATCTCCATTCACTGCTCTTTCTACTCAGAAGTTCTGGCCTGGGGTGGGTTGTTGAGCTACCGGATGTCATCAAGCCCACCCCTGGAAATAGGCAGTGTGTCCAGCTTCCAGCCATGACTCCCAGCACACTCCTGATCCTAGGACACAGTGAATCCTGACCTTGCAGAGGCCACAAGAGACCTAAACTCTCATTGCTACGATAACCACAAGAATAGGTCACTGTCATTTTGCCCCTAATTACATTTCCAACTTCTCAACCATGCATAGTCCTGAAAGGGCACAACATCTGTTACCATTACATTGGTATTCATGCTTAAAGCTGGCCTAGCGCAATGACTTTTTAAGCTGGTACTGGCCACTATTCCCAACCAATCTCTCACCACCCTCCAGAATCTGGACTCTCAGGCTCAAAGAGTAAAATCTCTCTTTCAGCACACCATAGCAGCCAAATCTTCAAAGCAGCTCCTGAAATAAAGGGCCTAACACTCTGGCTCAGCTACAAAGTGTCTGAGACAGCTGTCAGATAATCAGCAGTCACCCCATCCTCAACTCACATATGGGACCCTGGACAGAGACTGAGAGAAAAGGTGGAACCCCCTCAGTCTCTGTCATCTATCATTTCTGTCTCTCCTCTCTCACAGCCTCACAAAAGGACTTGCTGTTCCCACCATCCTGGACTATCAATCCTTCCACCTCAGAAGACTCTTCCTCTGTGAGATCCTTAGATTGTCCCAGGGGACTGGGCCTCAAACTCCCTGAAGACAAAGAATGCACTGGACCCTCCTCATGGACCCTTAAGCCCTAACCAGGTGGTCTGATGGGGACAATGTCCAATCAGAGTGAATAATTGTAAATTGTGTTAGAGAGTCCCCTGTGTTTTACAACTCCCTAGCTTGACAATCCCAGGATTGTCAAGGATCCCTTTTAGAAGAATTTCACCTTCCACCTGCACCTATGCCAGTCACCAGACCCCTGATCACATCCCCAGAGTCCTGCCATGGTAAGGGGTGGGAAAGATCTACCAAACCATTGAAGTTCCAGACACATCAGGACTGATGATGTACCATCTCACCACTGACCACTCCTCCCTCCACCATGGACATCTGAGCAGAGTATCCAGCCTCGAAAACCTCGCTGTTACCCCTTCCCCAGCAGCGTCCTACCCACAAAGCAACCACGGAAGGTTCCAAACGCCCAGTGGTGGGATATAGACAACTTCCGCTGTGAAGAACCCCTCACCCCCTCCCAGACCCGCCCCCTCATGAATGTTCCCAGGGTCCAGGGGTTGGGCTCCAGCTAAAAATAGAAGAGGTTGGCTAGCCAGTGAGAGCGGCAGGGAGGGAAGGGGCACTCTTTGAAGGTGGGGGATGACGGTGTGCAGCTACAGGCCAGAGCAGGCGCTCCACAGCGCGGACACGAGCGCAGAGCCCGCGACCCCCCGCCCGAGGGGGCTCCGCGGGGGGCGGGAAGGCAGCAGTGACCTACTTTCTCCGCCTCCGCAGCGGCCAGCCGGGAAGATTAGACCGGTGATTCGGCCCCCTCCCAGTTCTGAGCTCCAGAGTGGGGCTGGACGCCAGGGACCTGGCAGAGAACCTGGGGCCTCGCTGGCTGGACCCTACACCCGTGAGGGGTCGCCCGGCGGCCTCCCCCAGACCCCTCGTACCCCAGCTGGTCCCGGTGCGGCCCATGAACTGGTGCGTCCTCGGGTTCCACACGAACTCCTTCCACTCCTCAACCACCTGCCCGCAGCTCTTCTTCTCTTTCTGGATGACCATCTTGGCCTCGCGGGGCTGGGGGCTGCAGAGAAGCAGTGGCGACGAGCGCCGAAACCCTCCACGCACCGGAACGCGCGGGAAGTGAAGGCGGAGGGGGCGAGGGAGACCCCCCACTCAGATACGCAGCTGCTGTAAATTCCGGGGTGCACGGCCACGAGCTGCGGGGTGCTGGCAGCACGGCGGAGGTGCACCGATCCTGGGCCCCCCGATTGCGATAAAAAGGGGGGCTGTTGAGCAAAGGAAGATGACAAGGGGAAGGGGTGCAAATGCAGTTTCACCCTGCAAACCGCCTAGAAGCAAACCGAAAAGGGGTCCAAAAATAGACGGCTAAAAACACGAACGAAACGCAGAAAAAAGCGGGGCGCAAGGAGGGAGGGGAAGGTGGGGGAGGGGGACCGCCCCGAAATCCGAGATGCAAAAAGGCGGTAGAACGCGGCAGGTGGCGGTTCAAGGCTCCTCCACCAAGCGGAGACCGCCGCACCACTGGTGGCCCAGCCGTTGGGGGGTTGGGTGGGGACGCGCAGTTGAGGGACAGACAAGGATGGAGGGTCCCCCAAGCGGAGGCTCCGCTCCTCAGCAGTGCGGGGCCCGCGGTCGCTGCGCGCGGTCTTTATACTCTGCGACTCTGAGGGTGCCCGCCCCTGCCCACCCCAAGAAGCCCCGCCTCCTCGACGCTAGCCTGGACGACCTCATACATATGCAAATATGGAGAGAGTGATTGGGCCGCCCCCTACCGCCTCTTTGGGACCAGGCGGTCTCCTCCCTACCCCCACTGTAGGTACTGGACTGGAACTGGGTGGGAAGAAGGGATAGAAGTCGCGTCTGGGTGGAGTGGAGGGAAAAATAACTCCAGAGCGACTCATAGGCAGAGTGGAAATCTCAAAGGTGGGGACCCCAGGCAGGGAGTTAGGAGGACACCAAGGCAGAGAGAGATGCTGCAAAAGACTCCAAGACACAGGGCAGAATGTGAGAGAAGAGTAAGAAACCAAGAAAGATGAGAGTGAAGACACCAGCCAAGACCCTGGACCAGTGGGCATGGAAACTACTCTAAGCCACACAAAAATGGATAGAAGCCACATAAGTACACTTCCTCCTCCAATTGTCCATCCCACCTGATTCCATGTGCAGGGCCTTCCCCATCTGCCCCAAACATGTTTCCCTGAAGCCCTCCCAAAGCAAAATTCTTAGCCCCAGCCCTATAGCCGGGTCTGCATAGGGGGTCTGCTTCCTCTCAGCCCCCTTGTCTGATCTCTCGTCCTCATTTGCCCTTTTGGGTCAGCAAACATTCCTTGGGCACCTACTAGAAACACAGTGCTGCTCTTAGCCCTGTGGTGGCCAGGACTGGTGAGACTGAAATTGCAGCTCTCACAGGGCCAGAGAGGCCCTTCCAGTAGGAAAGACCTATAAATACTACAAAAGAATCATGATCTCAGGGCTGGGGATGTGGTCAGTGATTGAATACACTGGCCTTGCACTCATGAGGCCCTGGGTTTTATCTCCAGAACAGCATAATCGTTTCCTTTTATCTTTTTTTTTTTCATTTTTCTTCAAATTTTCTCACTTTTCTGTGAGAAGGTTTTTCTTTTCCTTTCAACTCTCACCCTAAATTCCATTTTTGGTTTGGTTGTTTTGTTTTTAAGTACTGGGAATTTAACCCAGGGGCACTTGACCACATCCTCAGCCTTTTATTTTATTTTATTTTTATGAGAGAGAGAAAGATTTAATTTTATTTATTCATCTGGTTTTTGTTTCTCTGACAGTGCCACAATTCGAACCTGGGTCCTCATGAATGCCAGGCAAGTGCTCCAAATGCTGAGCCACCTCTCCAGCCCCCGTCCTTTTTATTTTTGTTTTGAGACAGGGTCTCGCTAAGTTGCTGAGGCTGGCTCTGAACTTGTGATCCTCCTGCCTCAGTTTCCCAAGCTGCTAGGATTACAGGCCTATTCCACTGCACCTGGCATCTCATCCTAAATTCTTGATCCAGGTCCTCAGTATGTCACATCTATACTATCTTGTTAAATTCATTCCTTCTAGTTTAGGGCCACCTACATGTTGAAAGACCTGAGCAGTTGCACAAGGTAGGTGCTCAGAATAGCTTGGATTAATGCTCCATTGCCAATTTGAAATTTTTAATAGTTTTAGCTTTGAATTTGTTCTCTTCTTTCTTTCTTTTATTTTTCTATTTTTTTCTTTTGATACTGAGAATTAAATCCAGGGGCACTTTACCTCTGGGCTACATCCCCAGTTTAGTTTGGTTTTTTTTTTAAAGAGAGAGGGACAGTGAGAGAGAAAGAGAGGAACAACTTTATTCAGTTTTTCACATGGCCTTAGTTGCTCCAACACTCAGTTGTGTACGTGATGCTGGGGTTTGAACCCAGGTCCTCGTGCTTGCCAGGCAAGCGCCGAAACCGCTGAGCCACCGCTCCCAGTTTAGTTTTAAGACAGAGTCTCCTAAGTTTCTTAGGGCCTTGCTAAATTGTTGGCTCTGGCCTCAAACTTGCAGTCCTCCAGTCTCAGACTCCTGAGTTGCTTGTACCATCATGCCTGGCCAAACTTGTACTTCTTAAATAAGGTCCCATGGGACATTGGAGGATTCATGTAAGCAAAGGAGATATGTAATATCACACCCGTTCTATTTGAGATGCTCTATGAGTATGGAATTCTGGTGAACCCAAGAAGCATGGGAGTTTAGCCAAACTCCCAGCATGTACAAGGTAAGTGTGTTTTATCCACAACTGAATAAGCATGGGCAGAGCTGACAGGCAAGAGACCCACTTCCCATTAGAAGCTGAACTTACTTAGAACACAGAAAGAAAGCAATGGATTCCAGGAGGTGTGGATGATCAAAGTTCCTTTCTTAATCATGTTATGCCCCTGTACTGGCCACTTGGCCTTGCAATGATAACATCAAAGAAAGGGAGGGGCTGAAGCGGTGGCTCAGCGGTTTCGGCACTTGCCTGGCAAGCACGAGGACCCGGGTTCAAACCCCAGCACCACGTACACAACTGAGTGTTGGAGCAACTAAGGCCATGTGAAAAACTAAATAAAGTTGTTTCGCTCTTTCTCTGTCCCTCTCACTTAAAAAAAAAAAAGGGGAGAGCAGGGGTTGGGGATTTAGCTCAGTGGCAGAGCGCTTGCCTAGCATGAGCAAGGTCCTGAGTTAGGTCCCCAGCCCTGAAAAAAAAAAAGACAGAAAGAAAGGGAGAGCTAAGCAACCCATAGTTCCTTTTGCTTTCAGTCCTTTCTTAACAGGAAGCTGAAGGTAGAAAAATATTAATTTAAAAAAGTACACATAAGGGGCTGGAGCCGTGGCTCAGCAGTTACAGCACTTGCCTGTCATGTGCGAGGACACAGATTTGAACTCCAGCACCACCTACACAACAAAATGTCAGAGAAACAAAGGCCAGATGAAGAAATAAAAATGATTCTCTCTTTCTCTCTCTCTTAAAAAATAAATAAAAGTAAATAAAAGAGAAAGTGAGAGAATCAATTATTTTTTTCATTTGTTTTTTGCTTCTCTGACACTCAGTTGTGTATGTGGTACTGGGATTCAAACCTGGGTCCTTGTGCATGCCAGGCAAGGGTTCTAACCGCTGAGCCACCACTCCAGTCCCCCAGCTCTCTCGTTTTGATTTTGAGACAGGGTCTTGCTAAGTTGCTGGGGCTGGCCTGCAACTTGCTATCCTCCTGTCTTAATCTCCCCAATCACTGGGCTTACAGGCATGCACCACCACTCCTGGCCACATTTTCATTTTGAAATCTGTTCCATGAATTATGCAGCTGGTCCTTCTTCCATCTATTTTGCAGCTGACTCTGGATTAATTTTCTCAAGATATAGCTTTAATTAGGCCACTGCTGATTCTTCAGTCTAACATGAAGGGTGCTTCATATTCTCTACCCATCCTGGGTCCCCAGGCTCCATTCTCACTAGTCTCCAACTAACACGTCCTCCACTGGAGCTGAGTTGGCTACTCCCTTGACAGACTGTGCTCTCCCCGCCCGCCCCCACTTCACACCTTTGTTCATTTTATTCCCTCATCCTGGAAGACTGCCCACCATTCAGAGGCCACTTCCAGCCCCTGTCCATTTATTCAATGCATATCTAATGAACAGTAGTCTAGAGCCGGGCAGTATTCTGGCCCTTGTGTACTTGAGGCTCTCTTTCCTGTAAACAATAAAAATAAGCAAATAAACCCATGTTAATATTACAAAACATAATAAAGCAGGGTGATAATAAAACAGGTATCAGATAAATAAAACAGGCACCAGAAGGCTGGGGATGTAGCTCAGTGATAGAGTGCTTGCCTAGCATGCATGAAGCCCTGAATTCAAACCCCAATATTGGAGTTTGGTAGGGGGGATAAAACCCATGTGCCAGAGAGTGCCTGATTGGTCAGATACAGTTTTATGGGTGGCTAATTTTTTTTTTATAATTGAATCCAGAGCTGCTTAACCACTGAGCCATATCACCAGCCCTTTTTATTTTTTTATTTTGAGACAGAGTCTTACTAAGTTTCTTAGGACCTTGCTAAATTGTTGGGATTGTCTTTGACCTTGCAATCTTCCTGCCTCAACCTCCTGAGCTGCTGGGATTACAGGCATGGATGACTGTGTCTGGCTAACTTCTTTTTTATTTATTTTTTTTTATGAGGAGGTAACTTTTATTGAACCCAGAGCTGCTTAACCACTGAGCCAGAAACCCAGCCCCAGAAAAAGTGATTTTTTTTTAAAGAGAGAGGGACAGTGAGAGAGAAACAATTTTTTATTTAGTTTTTCATATGGCTTCCACTGCTCCTAGACTTTGTTGATATATGTGGTGCTGGGGTTTGAACTTGCACACTCACGCAGGCTGGGTAAGTGCCATAACTGGGTAAGTGCCACTGCTCCAGCCCCAGAAAAAGTGAATTTAAAAGCCAGGTGCAGTGGCATATGCCTGTAATCCCAGTGACTCAGGAGGCTAAGGCAGGAGGATCACAAGTTCAAGGCCAGCCTGGACAATTTAGTGAGACTAAAATAAAAAAATGAAGTGCGTGGGGTGCTGGAGTGGTGGCTCAGCTGTTCAAGTGCTTGCTTGTCTGGCATGCACGAGGACCCGGATTTGAACCCTAGCACTACAGACACAACTAAGTGTTGGAGCAACAAAAACCAGATGAAAAACTAAATAAAATTTATTCTCTCTCTCTCTCTCTTTCCCTCTCTCTCTCTTTAAAAAAAAGGGGGGGGGATATAGCGTAGTGGCAGAGGACATCTGGGTTCAATTACCAGTACCACAAACAAAACAAAATAAAACAGATATCACAGAAGTAGTAGAGGGACATGATTGAATTTAATGAAAGTGCCAAGTAGTCTAGGCAAGACGTGGCAAGTTTGCAACAGGGAAGCTGGTTGGTAGATGGGTTTAGGATCTGTTTTAGAAGCAGAGAGGAATGACCAATGGGAATGAGAGAGGGAAGAATCAAAGCTGTCAACAGCTGCACACGCCTATAATACCAGCTACTCAGGAGACTGAGGTAGGAGGATCACAAGTTCGAGACCAGCCTGGGCAATTTAACAAGATCTTGTCCCAAAATTGAAAAACTAAGAAGGACTGGGGATATAGCAGTGGAAAAGCACCCCTGTATTCAATCTCCAGTACCAAAAAAAAAAAAAATGTGGGGGAGGAATCTAGGAATGTAGCTCAGTGGTGCTTGCCTAGCAAGCCTGAGGCATGGGTTCCATCCCTAGCACAGCAAGAAAAAAAGAAAAAGATAATGTCTGCTTGCTGAATTGGGCTTAATCATGGAATGGAATGGCTCCTTCTGCAGGAAATCTTGGGGAGGCAACATGTTCTTTCCAGCAGCAGGAGATGATCTGATCACGGTGGTGCTTGCCTGTAATCCCAGAAAGTCTGGAGGCTGAGGCAGAATCTACCTCAAAATAAAAAATAAAACAGGGTGGGACTAGAGCAGTGGCTTGGCAGTTAAGGTGCCTGCCTGGCATGCACAAGGACGCGAGTTCAAACCCCAGCACCACGTACACAATGAAGTATTGGAGCAACGAAAGCCACATGAAAAGCTGAAATAAAATTGATTCCCTCCTCTCTCTCTCCCTCTCTCTCTCTCACTGTCCCTCTCTATTAAAAAAATAAATAAAAATAAAACAGGCTGGGGATGTCCCATGTCCCTGGGTTCAATTCCCAGTACCAGGAGTGGGGGAGGGGAAGGAAAGAAAGAAAGAGAAAATTGCTAAGATTGTTAATTTTATGTTGCTTATATTTTATTAAAAAAAAAAAGACAAAGGAAAATGTTTCCACCACTGACCAGATAAAACCCAAACTCTCAGCAGGACATATAAATTCTTTCACCCTGTGGCCCAAGGAGTCCCCAGTTTCCCTAATCTGCTTTCATTCCATCTTGGCCTATCACCTGCTCTTTCTCTTCTTTGCTTTGTTTTTTTGTTTGTTTGTTTTCTGTGTTGCTGAGGATTGAACCAAAGGCCTTGCACAAGCTAGGCAGATGTTCTACCACTGAGCTGTATCCCCCAAATTTTTATTTATTTTATTTTATTTGTAATTTCTTGTGGTACTCGGGATTGAACCCACGGGTGCTCTACCACCATGCTATATCTCCACCCCGTTTTTTATTTTGTCCCCACCCCTTTTAAAAGTTTTTTGTTTTGAGAAAAATTGTGAAGGCTGGTCTCTAATTTGTTATCCTCTTACCTCAGCCTCCTGAGTAACCAGGGTTACAGGCTGGTGCTACCTCATCCAGCTCCTTCCTCATTCTTTATATTCAGCAGTCTTGGACTTACGTATCAAGACCTTTGCATGAAACAAAAAGAGCACTGTACATATTTTACCTGTATGATTTCATCAGATCTTCCTGGGAATCCTAGAGATAGGATAACATCCCCATTTTGCACATTGGAAAACTGAGAGTTAATGAGATATAGTCATTTGTTCAGCTTCACACATCTAAAACTCATCTCTTTGATGATCATTGGTAGAACTAGTAACCACATTTCCTGGTGTTTAATACACATCCTTGTGAAAGTACTTTATGTGTCTATCTCCCAAGACCCCAGTTCTCTAGGGCCAGTACCAAGTCTTATTCATCCTTACAGTCCCTCAGAACTACCTAACACAGTGCTTGGCCTACTGTCAGCAGCCCATAAAATGTTAGTTGAAAGAAAGAAAGGTTGGGGGCAGACCCGGAGGGAGGGAAGGAGAGAGGCAGTGGAGCGGGTGGAGTGAGCGGATGGGCCAGGTCTGGAGGCTGCAGGGTGTCCTGCCAAGGTCTGGAAAGTTTTTTTTGGGGGGTGTGGAGAAGAAGGGGATATTGGGCAGACATCGTAGATGCCCTTGGTGGAGGCCTGGCAAAGTCAGCGTCAAAGCAAAGTCAGCCTTAATGAAAGAGTGCAGACAGCTCTGGACTCTAATCAGGAATCCTAGAATCTAGGGCAGGCTGGAGAAAGAGAAGTTGGGGGCACAGTGTCCTGGAGAGGGCAGGGTGGAGGAAGAAGAAAAAAGTCAGCTCCTGGGAGTTTCTGGGAACATGAGAGCAAGAAGTTGCCACTCAGAATAACCTCCTCAGTGGGTGCCCAGGTGTAGCTGAACTCTTCAACTTCCTCGCTGCTGCTGCACACTGGAGACCTCCTCAGAACAACTCCTTTCATTATTCAGGTCTCTGCTCAGGTGACACTACCTCAGAGAGACCTTCCCTATCCACCTGCTACCCAGCTAATACTACCTTTCCCCTTCTCCCTCTGTTATATTACAGATTTCACTCCCTTCACAGCTCTACTATGTGAAATGATGCTGATTATATATTTGCTGTTTGTACTTATGGGCTGCTAGCCTCCCTCATAACAGCAGGGATTGTATGTGTCCTTTTCACCAATGCATCCTCAGTGTCCAGAACAGTGCTGAGTACATTGTAGGTGCTCAGTAAACAGCAGTTGAATGGATGTATCCAGGTGGCCTCCGTTGATGCTAAACATTTATCAGGGACCAGAATTTAATGTGGACTTCCTTGACATTCAGAGACCGTCCTACAAACACTGCTGGCTGGGAGTGGGCAGATGAAGACCCCAGGAAGATCTAAAAGGTTAAGACTGGGAGGGGTGAAAGGTCAGATTAAGAATTTGTATCTTCCACCTAAGAGTCTCTACTGTACTCTCCTTGTCCTGGGGTCGTTTATGTCCAGGCTGATATCTGCAGAAGGGGACAGAAGGTCCAATGAATGATACCCATTTGCCTGGGAAGATCCTTATAAGAAACTGGGAGGCTGCAACTCTGGGATTCCCATGGGGTCTGGAGGTATGGGAAATGGATCAACAGTTGAGAGGGCACAAGAGGCTGAGGCAGGAGCATCACAAGTTCCAAGCCAACCTCAGCAACTTAGGGAGAACTTGTCTCAAAAAAAAAAAAAAGTTAAAAAAAGACTGAGGGTGTTGGAGCGATGGCTCAACGGTTACGGTGCTTGCCTGGCATGTGTGAGTACATGAGTTCAAACCCCAGCACCACGTACACAACGAAGGGAGGGGCTGGACACCAAGATTCTACAGAGGTCTGAGAGCTGGAGCCTGGGTCCCATATTCTTTGAGAGCAAAGATCTTCCTGAATCTGCCTGTCCTTTCCAACTGGGACCAGTACCAGCCTTTCTTGTTTAATGGAATAAAGATACATTGGTCTGGGAACACAGCAAGGGCAAAGGCTAAGAAGATGAGGTCACTCTCACCCTCTGCCTCCCGTCTTCACTTTTTCTTCTTTCTTTCTACGCCCCGCTACCCCCATCCCACCAGGGATGGAATCCAGGGTGTTGCACATACTAGGCAGGTGCTCTAACTACTGAGATACACCCTCCTGTTCACCTCCCTTTTACCCCTTTTCCCAGAACCCCTGCCTCATCCTTCTATGACCCGCTCACGCCCCCTGCTGCTCCTTCCCTCAGCAGCAATGGCCAATCTAGGACCAGAATGATGGTAACAACAAAATTCGGTCCTGAACTCTGAGATATGGACTGTAGTGTCAAAGGGAATAGATACCAGGGGAAAGGGTGGGCTCCTGGTTTCTAGAAAGTGACTGGTATCTATGTATGCATATCTGTGAATGCTGTTGCTGGGATCTCAGCCTTGGTCGCCACTTCCTTGGGGAAACCCCCCTTGACTCCCAGACTAGGTTAGGACCTCTTAATCTTCAAACTTCCACAACTTTCTTTTCTTTTTTTCTTCTTCTCATTATCGGAGATTGAACCTAAGACCTTCCTATCAATCACTCAGCTACATCCCTAGCTCCTCCCTCTTTTTTTTTTTTTTTTTTTTTTTTTTGGTACTGGGGATTGAACCCAGCAGCACTTAACCACTGAGTAACAACCCCAGCCCTTTTTATTTTTATTTTTTTATTTTGAGACAGGGTCTTGCTAAGTTTCTTAGGACCTTGCTAAATTGCTGAGGCTGGCTTTGAACTTGCAATCCTCCGGCCTCAGCCACCTCAGCCTCTGGAGCCTCCCAAGGTGCTGGGATTATAGGTGGGCACCACCGCACCGGGTACTTTTACAACTTTCTGACTGCTCTTTTATGGCATTTATCAGTTTATAATTATTCACCTATTTGTTAGCCTTTGATGCAAGCCTCCTTTTCCCATCAGCTTGTGAGCACCAAAAGGGTAGGAACCAGGACTGTTTTTGCTGGTCAGTACATCTCAGTACTGGCATAGTGCCTGGTCCCTTGCCTGTACAGTAAGTATTTGTTGAATAAATGAGTATATAACATTCATAGTGGGTTTAATGGGAGGGATCAGTGCCATTGCTTAGGTTCTGGGGGCAGCTGTGAGTCCAGATGTCCTGGCTTCTGCTCAGGGCCCTGTCCATGTCCAGTTTCTGTCCTTGTGCCCAAAGGCCATCCAAGCAAAAGGAGGCAGAAGAGTCCTCTCCTAGAGGGAGGTGGCATCAGAGCATTAGGGTGGTTTGAATTCTGAAACTCCTCACTTCCCAGTTCTTTAACTGGAATTTCCAAATGCACTTCCTCCCACAGTCCCCACTTTTTTTCTTCTTTTCAGTGCTGAGGATGAAACCCATGACCTAGGATTGCTAGGCAAGCACTCTACCACTGAATTGCATCCCCAGCCCTATCCTGCCCCCTGTCTCTTATTTTTATGTCAGAATAACAGGCATGAGTTCATTAGAGAAGACAGAAAAAGGCAAAAGGGGAAAGAGTGGGTCTTTTCAGAGAGGAGAAAGACTCCCTCTCTCTGGCCTTTTCTTTTCTCCCAGAGTTTCCCTCCCCTCAAAATGTATCCCTTCCCTTTAGCTGGATCCCTTGGGGTGCTAAGGAACTTGAACAGCTCACTTACCTGGTAAAGCTCCCAGGAAGAGACGGCCCTGAGGCTGGGTCCAGAGGTTGAGAAGGGGGCCAAGGCTCAAAGGAGGCAGAATAAGGACTCCTGTTTTCTGCCCCTGGCTCAAGAACACACTGGACATATTCAGCTTTAGCTGAAGTGGGAGTCCCAAAACCAGGGGCAGATCCAGCCCTGGCCCCGGTCCAGAAGATAACACCACCTTCTGCAGTGTAAGAGGGAAAAGATTAAGAGAGGAAAGCAGGGTCACACCTGTTCCTTGTGGCCCCCTAATTCAGCCTATAAACCACACTTCCACCTATTGACTTTTCTTACTATTTACATTCTGCCCTAATCTTCCTGGTTTGACCCTCTATGAAGACACCCCCACCTCAAGTAATCTGAGTAAAAGCTTGCTGTGAGCAGCGTTAAGATATGTCCCTGCCAGGGCTGGAGCGGTGGCTCAGCGGTTATGGCGCTTGCCTGGCATCACAAGTACGCAAGTTCAAATCCCAGCACCACATACACAACGAAGTCTCAGAGCAACGAACGCCAAGTGAAAAACTAAATAAAATTGATTCTCTCTGTCTCTCTCTCTCATTGTCCCCTCTTTCTTAAAAAAAAAAAAAAAAAAAAAAAAAAAAAAGATATGTCCCTGCCTCTGCATCCCCACCTGAATGCCATCCTTAAGCCTGCCTAATATTGAAATCTTATACCCTCCCCCTTTGTTCTCGGGCTCCATTGAAAACAGGCAGCATCCCATCTTCCCCCTTTACTTGATCCTGGAGGTGAAGACTCAGCCAAGTAGGGTTCTCTGGTGCCCCAAGGGCGAGGAGATGGCCTGAACCCGCTGCCAGCTTAAATTCCAGGCCGAGAGAGAAGGCCCAGGGCTCTACGTGAGGCTGAGGAATGTCTGCAGGGAGAAATGATCATCCTGAGGTGTCAAGGCTGGGGCTTCATGGAGAAAAGGGCCTAGTGTTAGAGGGAGGCAGAGGAGGGCAGAGCTGGCCATGAAGGGAAAATTAGTCTCCAAGAAATCTACCTTGGAGACTGAATTCTGCGTGGGTCCCTGGAGGGAAGAATAGCCCAGGTTGCAACTCCACACCACAACTTCTGAAGCTAGTGGGGGGAAAAGCTGAGGGCTGGACCTCTTGGCCCAGCCAGGTATCCCGACGCAGGCAGCCATCCAGGGCAGGGATGAGCTGGAGCAGGTGCAGGGGAGGAAGGATGTTGGGATGTTGAAATCAGGATATTTGAGCTTCAGTCCCAGCCTCCCCACCTTCACTTTATTTCCCTCTGAGACAAACATTTGGCTTCCTCCACACACAGCTCTTGCTCCACCTTCTCTCCCTAATATGTGGATTTCTATTTCCATAGCTTGTCCTTTGTTTCCTACCGCTGTGATTTAGTTACCGGCAACCGAAGGTTGGAGGTGGGGAAGAGAAGCCCTCCCAGCGCAATCCTCATGATGGGCTGGAGTTTGCTGGCTAGGAGCCCAGAGACCTGTCTCAGACGCAGTATGTCTTCCTCATTCAGGCACAGCAGTACTGAGTCCCCATCAATCTTCACTTTCACCTGCAAAAGGAGGTGAGAAGTAGAGACCTCTGGGGCCTGTCACCACCCCTTTCCTCTGAAGCAACCTAGTATGGTTGAAAGAATGTGCAGTTGAAGACACAGTTGACATCCTTGGCTCACTCAAGTCTCTCGCTCATATATTATAGACTGAGCTTCAGAATTTCCATCTGAAAGAACAGGGACAACAGCAGCTACTTTACAGAAATTTTGGGTAGATTAGATAAGATGCCAATGACAGAGTATGCCCAATAACTTGCTTCATTCTTCTTCATACCAGCTCAAGACACCCCTCCCTGCAGGAGAGAAGCTAGCTTACCTGGTGCCATCTCCCGTCATCCAGCCGAGGTCCAGCACCTACTGTAAGCTGGGCCCAGGAATTGTACAGTTGGATTTCAAGCTTGCCATCCCGAAGTCCCAGCATGAACCAGTCATCCTCAGCGTTCGTATCCCCATGAAAAATCACTCCCTCTGGATCCCAGGTTCGAAACTCGAAAGAGGAGGAGGTTCTGATAGAACAAAGAAGGAAAGACTGTGTATGGGGTGTGTCCTTTGAGGGTTGAGGAGGTGGAGTTCAGGAAGAGTGGACAGGGAGACACAGAAAGGAGAAGAGCTGATGGAGACAGGGTAGGGACAAGGGGGCCTGGGTCCAGAGGTAGGTAAACCCCATACTTGGTGATCTCGCTGAGGTTAAAGGTCATGACAGTGACAGGCTCTTGTCCTACGCCATTGCTGAGATGTCTAGCAGGAGGGTCCTGGGACCTCTGTTAGAAAAAGAAGATAAATAAGTTGGATGCAGGACATATCAGAGCTGGCAAGAGAGAGACATGGCTACAGGGCCAGAGGAGGGAAGAGAAAAGGATGGAGCCAAAATGCAGTTCATTTAAACACAGGCATGGGCTGAGGACCCAGTCCCGCTTCTGCACCTGGGTGGGGAGAAGGTGTTCCAGAGCCCATCCCTGGTGAGTGTGATGTGGTGGCAGTAGTGGCGGCGGCGGCGGCAGCAGCAGCAGCAGCATCAGCAGCCGCTGATACGAGGTGACCAGTAGGCCTCTGCTCTCCATAGTCAGCAGCAGTCCACTGTGTGGCTCTGACAACTCTGAGGAGAATGTGTGGGGGAGGTAGCCTTACACATGGGTGGTGGAAGGTTAAAGGTTGCCCTGGGGGGAAGAAGGGGGGCAAGAAACTGGGACACTGACCCTGCGGCCCCTCTGAAGGCAAATGGATGAGGGACAGAGTCCCTCCATACCATCCCCCCACAGTAGAGGGGAAGTTTATGAGCTGGGAAAAGATATCCCATGTCCCCTCTTCTCCCCTAGAGTCTGACCTGGCTCCTCCAAGCATTCTATCCACCTGGGGAAGATCCTCAGCAGACCTGCGGTCTGGAAATGATCCTGTTCTGCTCAAGTAACGTTGGGGCTAGGGAATCTCAATCTCAATTATCTGTCTGGGTAACCTTGGGCAAGTCACTTCACCTTTGTTCTTCAGTGTCCTTGTCTGTCAAATGCAGGAAATAATCCTTTCTTTATGGGATTGCTGGGAACGAAGAGGGTTCATTGAGATAACAGGCACTGGGCTGTTATCTAGTCTGAACTCCTCCCTCAGTATTCCCAGGCCTCTGAAGCTTGTCTCACAAGGAGCCATTGTCTTTGTGTGTGATTTAGTGGATGAGAAAAAGGCCTGCCCCCACTCCCAAAGCTCTCCCTTATCCAGGAATTACAGGGTCTAACAGTCTACCAGTAGAAAATCATCATCCTCTTCCTGACCCATTTTAAAATACAAATGTAGGGGCTGGAGCCATGGCTCCGCGGTTCTGGCACTTGCCTGGCATGCACGAGGATGCGGGTTCAAGCCCCAGCACCACGTACACAACTAAGTGTTGGAGCAACGAAGGCCATGTGAAAACTAAATAAAATTGTTAAAAAAAACAAAAAACAAAAAACCCAGCACCAGGTATACAACCAAGTGTGGGAGCAACAAAATCCAAGTGAAAAAACTAAATAAAATTGAGTCTTTCTCTCTCACTGTCCATCTCTCTTTAAAATGTATATATACACACACATATACACACATATGTATGTATACATATGTATACATACATATCTGAGAGAAGAAACACTTTGAGCCACCTAACCACTGTAGGAAATAGGGCTGGGGGCATAGCTCCGTGGTAGAGCAGGTGTCTGAAGGCCGTGGGTCTGATCCCCAGCACAGCAACAACAGAAACAAAACAAAACTGTAGGACATAGCTTTTACAGCTGGGTTTTTTGGGGCCTCGCCCAGAGTTGGGGTGGATCATGAATGGGTGGGTGAGTGAGTGAGAAAGCTAGAGTAGATAATCACTGCACACTTCAATTAAAGGAGCACCAGACGACTTTTGGACCTGTGCTCTCTGCGATGGAGGTTTGGACCGAAAGACTTGACCGGGGGGCGCAGCACCCAGTCACAAGACCTTGCTGTCGGAGGCGGGGCTGAGGGGGGTGGGGATGCGCCTACTCTGCAAGATGATTGGCTGGCGGGTCCGCCTCTTTGGGCAGAATTTAGGGGTTACCGCGGCGGTGCGAACCAGCTCACTCGCTCGAGAGCTCTCAGCTTTTCTTGGCAGCGGCAGAACCCGAGCTGGGAACCCTTGGTGTCTCCGCTACCGCCCTCTCCCGGCTTTTCGCGATCCAAGCTTGTATGCCCTTTGCCCGACCCTGCAGAACCGGTTGTCGTTGGTCCAGACGGTGGGGATCCGGATGGCTTCTGTGCGGATCCGAGAAGCTAAGGAGGGAGACTGTGGCGATGTCCTGAAGCTGATTCGGGTGAAGGCAGGGGGCTTGGGAAAGCAGGGTGGCAGAGGGGGTCGGAGCGGCGCGGCCTAAGTCCCATCGTGGGGACAGGGAGCGGAGGAGGGGCGCGCCTTGGGATCCGACTGCCAGCCCCCCTGTCTAATCCTGCCTTCGTCCCCACGCCGCAGGGACTGGCTGAGTACGAGAAACTCTTGGATCAGGTGAAGATCAGTGAAGAAGGTGGGGGCTCAGCAACCTGGCCCTGACCGGGACTGGGGAGGAAGTGCGGGATGGGTTTCCCGGGCAGCTGCTCCTGGTTGGGCGTACACGTTAGGTCCTCTTTATCCCTCTTTGTCACATCTTCCAATCTCTGCAGCCCTGCGAGCAGATGGCTTTGGAGAGAATCCTTTCTATCACTGTTTGGTAGCAGAGATTCTTCCAGCACCTGGGGAACTACAGGGTAAGAGCCCCGCTCCAGTCAGCCTCCGCCCTCTCCCACTTTCTTCCCAGAGGCCTTATCCCTCTTTCCTCTCTCTCTCTCTCTCTCTCTCTCTCTCTCTCAGAGCCCTGTGTCGTGGGCTACGGGCTGTACTACTTCATCTACAGCACATGGAAGGGACGCAGCGTTTATCTGGAAGACATCTATGTGATGCCAGAATATCGGGGTACTGGGCAGGGACTAAGATCAGGGTGGACACAGAATAGACCACAGATCCACCACCACCCCAGCCTCCCTCATTTTAGACTATAGTCTTTTCTGATCTCCTTCAACTCAAACAATAGCTTTTTTTTTTTTTTTTTGCCTCTTTTTCCTTTCAACAGGTCAGGGGATTGGTTCCAAAATAATCAAGAAGGTGGCTGAGGTGAGAAGGGTGGGAGCTAATAAATAAATAAATAAATAAGGCAAGGATATGTGGGGGCACCCAGATTGAATGAGGGGGCAAGAGTCTTTTGGCCTCAAGACAGTGAGTAATGTCTTCTCCACAGGTGGCCCTGGATCAAGGTTGCTCCCAGTTCCGACTGGCAGTTCTGGACTGGAATAAGAGGGCCATGGATTTGTACAAGGCCCTAGGAGCCCAAGATCTGACTGAAGCCGAGGGCTGGCACTCCTTCTGCTTTGAAGGAGAGGCAATGAGGGAGTTGGCAGGAAGGTGAAGCCATCGCTTGGGGATGTCTCTATTGGAGCTTCTGTCTCCACTCACTCAAGCATTCTCAGAGACCACCTCCACAGACAGTGACCCAGAGGCCTCCCTGAGAAAAGAGGGTTGTGGATGCAGATTCCTGAAGTACAGAAAGAGTGGAATTGAGGGAGAGGCCTTGTTGAGGGTAAAAAATAAATGAGAATTACTGTGTCCTGATGTGGTGTTGGGTAGATTTGATAAGGTGATAAAATCTTCAGCTACTTCAATAACTTTTTTTTTTCTTTCCCACTTTGGAGTACTGGGGATTGAATCCAGTGGTACTCTTTTTTTTTTTTTTTTTTTTTTTGTACCAAAGATTGAATCCAAGAGTGCTAAACTAGTGAGCCACATCCCCAGCCCTTTTAATTTTTATTTTGAGAGAGGGTCTAACTAAATTGCTTAGAGCCTCCCTCAGTTGCTGAAGCTAGCCTTGAACTTGTGATGCTCCTGCCTCAGCTTCCCGAGTAGCTGGGATTACAGGCCTGTGCCACTGTGCTTAGACAAGATTCTTCCTATATGTTCATATTAGAGGATGTTGATCAGATGGAGGCTGGATCAGCCAAGAAGCCAGCAGTAAGGAAGAGGCCAATCTTGGCTCTGGCCTGTGGAGTATAGAGAAGAGAGAAGGAGGGGGCAGATCAAGCTTGTCTGTTTAGGAACCAAAGACCTCAAATATCTGGACTGAACAATGCCAGATCCAAGACTGAGGCAGGCCCACCACAGAAGAGAGGCAGGAGACTGCCCCCTGGTGTCAGCATTTCAAGGGGCACTGACTGGAAGGACCACTTGCCCTACTTTTTATTTTATTTTATTTGTAAGAGAGAGAGAGAATCAATTCCATTTAGTTTTTCATGTGGCCCCCATTGCTCCAACACTAAGTTGTGTACATCGTTCTGGGGTTCAAACCCACGCCCTAATCGCTGAGCCACTGCTTCAGCCCCATGTGGCCTACATTTTAAGAAATCAATTCAGCTGGCTGGGAGTGGCACCACATTGGGGAGACTGAGGCAGGAGAATAGTTTGAGCCCAGGAGTTCAGGGATAGCTAAGCAACATATATACTGTTAAAAAGTCAGTTAGAATGACATCAGCCTTAGCTTTCGCTGTCATTATACATTTGTTCTTGATTGTTTGATAATGATTCCCTCCTAATTGTAAGTCCATATTTAACGAATAAAAAAAAAATGTTGGTTGCCTAGCTGGGTGTGGTGGCACACACCTATAATCCCAGTGACTCCAGAGGCTAAGACAGGAGAATTGCAAATTCGAAGTCAGCCTCAGCAACTTTGTGAGATCCTGTCACAAAGTAAAGTATAACAAGGGCTGGGAATGTGGTTCAGTGGTAAAGCCTCTGGGTTCAATCCCCCGTACCACCAAAAAAAAAAAAAAAAAAAAAAAAGTCAGGTACCTAGTGTTTTTTTTTTTTTTTTTTTTTTTCCCTCCCAGCACTGGGTAATGAACCAAGGGCCTTGCACATACCAGGCAAGCATTCTACCTGAACTACATCCCCAGCATTCTTTTTTTTTTTTTTTTAAAGCAGGGTCTAGCTAAGTTTCTAAGTCAAAACTGGCTTTGAACTTGGGATTCTTCTCCCTCAGCCTCCCAACTTGCTGGGATTATAGGAGTGCACCACTGTGCCCACCTGCTTTTTCTTTTTCAAAAGTCACAAGTGGCATGGGGTATAGCTCAGTGGTAGAATACTTGCCTGGCATGTTCAAGATCTTGTGTTCAATCATAAAGTCAAGAAAGAAAGAGGCCTGGAGTGGTGGCTCAGCGGTTACAGTGCTTGCACTGCATGCACAAATATTCGAGTTCAAACCCCAGCACCACATACACAATGGAGTCTCAGAGCAACGAAGGCCACATGAAAAAGTAAATAAAATTGATTCTTTCTCTCTCTCTTTCACTGTTCCTCTCTCTTAAAAAAAAGAAAGAAAGAAAAAATTCAATGAGTCTTTATTTTCAGCCTGGCATGCCTTATGAAAGAGGAAAATTAAACAAAACCAAAACAAACCTTTAAGATCAAGTGGAACAAGGAGGGAAAGAAGTTCGTTTCCCACCTTTTTCATTCTTTTTTGTGGAGCTGGGGATCAAACCCAGAGCCTTTCACATTGCTAGGCAAGTTTTTTACCACTGAGCAGTATCTCTGGCCCTCATTCCTCAGTTTCAAACTTTTATTATGCAAGTAATGCAGATTTGCTGCAGAAAATTGGAATGTAGCTAGGTGCCATGGTGCACACCTGTAATCCCAGAGACTCAGGAGGTTGAAGCAGGAGGACTGGGAGTTCAAAGCCGGTCTCAACAACTTGGGGAGGTCCTAAGCAACTCAGTGAGACTCTGTTTCAAAATAAAATGTAAAAAAGGGCTGAATATGTGGTTTAGTGGTCAAGTGCCCTTGGGTTCAATCCCTAGTGTAAAAAAAAATAGAAAGAAATTGGAACATACATAAAAAAGTAGAAGGCATGAGGGTATAATTAGTGGTAGACTGTGTGCTTAGCACCCACAAGGTCTTAGGTTCAATCCCCAGAACCAAATAAATAGCTTTTTTTTTTACTTTTTAAAGAGAGAGTGAGGGGCTGGAGCGATGGCTCAGTGGTTTCGGTGCTTGCGTGGCAAGCACAAGGACCCGGGTTCAAACCCCAGCACCACGTACTCAACTAAGTGTTGGAGCAACAAAGGCCATGTGAAAAACTAAATAAAATTGTTTCTCTCTTTCCCTGACTCTCTCTCACTGTCCCTCTCTCTTAAAAAAAAAAAAAAGAGAGAGAGTGACAGGGCCTG
>PVKS010024703.1:0-30740 GCA_004027875.1 Aplodontia rufa | reverse complement strand
TTTTTTGGTGTCTGAGCGCTCTAGCGTGGTCAATCTGTCTTCATTTTCGGAGGTTCTTTTTTCGTTGGCAGAGGTTCTATTTTCTATTGAAGTTAATCTGTTATTAAATTCTTGCATGGTCCCTTTCATGTCATTGACTACAGATTTGAGGTCTGTAATTTCCTTTTTGAGAGAATCTATTACTGTTATAATCGAGTCTTTCATATCTTGGATTTTCTCCATTATTCCCTTCATTATCTCTTCTTTTAAGTCAAGGATCCTTTTTGTTTTCTGCTCATTGATATATTGTTCTAGATTTTCATCCCAGTCCCTGGCCATAGCCCCCCTATCAGGGGAGTTTTGGGATTGTGGTGAACCTCTTCGAGTTTTATTTCTCATGCTTGAAGAGATTCTTCTCTCTTATTTATCAGGTGAATCTTTTGTCTGAGCACTACAGGTTCTGTGGTTCTTTTTCCTGTCTTCTGCCTTTTGGACTAAGCTGTTGGGTTGGGAGATTCGTCCCAACCCTTCTTTGAGATGGGGTTTTATCAGGAGAGTGGATTTCACAGGACAACCCCTTTTACTCTAAACTGTTTATTACCCTTTCAGAATTCCAACACCTCATGTGCTAGAAGTAAATTAACGATATGTATAATCAAAGCTTACAATAAACAGTAGTGAAATAGTTATTTAGCATCCACTATAATGGGCTATCAATTTTGGCCTATGCAACTATTGTGAGTAATAAACAATACTTTTGGTGATACTAGAAAATTACTAATACCTATGACAGAGATTCCGGAACAAATACGTGTTACTCAGATTAGCAATTACCGCAGTAGTATTTACACAGTCTTAACATTGGGGGGTGAAATTGAATTAACTAATTTGGAGTCAGAGGGGAGGGGGTAATTCCGGTAAAATTAAGAGAGAGGTTTATGTATATCAATTATGTACAGTGAGAAAGTGGAGGAGGTAAAAATTTTTTTGCTATAGAAAGAACAAGACAATGCCAAGGGTAAAACATTTGAAGAGAGAAGGAGTTTGAACAGAAAAGATTTACTAACTATGAAATAAAGCAGGAAAGAAAGAAATAGAAAAGAAGATACAGATCCGAGGTGAAGCTAAGATAGCTGTGGCCTAATATAGGAAGGATAAAAGGGTTATTGGCAAGATTTGGGTTACTGCTAAAATTTAAAGGAAGAAGTGTTCCCTGAGAATTATGCTCTTCAGGCATAAAATATTTCAGTTATTTTATGCACTGATTGGAGTCCTTCTTCTCAAGAATGAGAATAGGACTGGGATGATTGTGTAATAGTGAGTCAGAGATCTGCTAAATAGGAAGAGAGGGAAGAGAGAAAGAAACCTTAAAAACAGACTACCAAACTAAAAAGAACTACTATTGTTAATTATCCCTCTAAGAGGAGAGAGAAAAAAGAAAAGAGATGGGATATAAAAGAAATAAAGAAGAAAAGAAAAAAAAAGGGAAAAGGGGAGGGGGGAGGGTAGGTGTTAACTATTCTACAACATTAGCATTACAGAAAAGTAAAAAACCCTGCTAGAGTTCTTATATATTGGAGAACAAGTAAACTCCACCATATTTCGCCTTGGTACACACCTTGAAAATTTGAAAATGAAGTTGAAATAAAGGCAAAAAAAAAAATAAATAAAAAAAATTTAAAAAAATTGAGGAAAATTATACTTAATAGGCACTTCCTGGAAGTATCAAGAATATGATTGTCTCTGGTCCTTTCAGGGAGTGGATCTTCTATTTATGGCTGGATCTGACCTGTTTCAACCTTTTTTTGAGGGTGTATTTTCTGGGATCCGAAGGTCAGAAGATATGTTATCAGAGCTCCATCTGCTGGTCGTTGTCGGACATGATCTCTGTGGGGGTCCCAGCTCCTCTGCCCTGTGAAAGAAGTGTCTATGGTGGGATGACAGAGCCTTGAGCTCCATTACTACTCAGTCCCAGATCCTTTATGAGAGGAGGATTCAGGCCCCTGACCCCCCCCCTTCTGCTGAGACTGCCTGTGTTCAGCTGCAGGATCCGGGCACAGTTTTATAAGCCTCTTTTGCAGACCTGGGGGCTGTGGGTTCGGGAGAGGGAGTGTGTGGTTTTTAAAATGGATGTTCCCCTTCCCTCACTGCTCCCACACCTTCTTCAGGGCTACAGCCAGGCCTTCTGGTCTTGTTTCCACCTTTGATCTCTGTTGCTTCCAGCCGGAGTATTTAGAGCTTGCTTTGCAATCCCAAAGAGGTCTTGCCCTGATCAGGTGGGCTGGGCGTGTGGTAACTAGCAAGCCTAAAGTACAAGCCTTGCAGTTCCTGCACCGCCTCTTCTGCGCAAACTGCTGCTCTGTGCTTGTATGAAAGCTCTTTCCAGTCACTGATCCTGCCGCCAGACAGAGCGCAGGTCCAGGAGATGTCCTCGCCAGTACGCCAGTACGCCAGTACAGTCTTTAGAGCTGTGCGAGTCCTTCTTTGCAGAAGTGACTCAGGCAGGCGGGCATGTAGGGTGGAGAGTGCAAATGCGGGCCAGCCGCAGCCACCGCAGGGGCAGCGAGGAACAAAGAATCCCTGGCTGTTCCTAAGTCTCTATTTCCCAGAACCAGTGCCAAGATTAGAACTGGTGATTCACCATGCTATTCCCCCAAACGCACCTCAAAATATTGGTGAGAAGCTGGAGATATCCTGATCAGTCATGAGGGTGCAGGGGCGGTCTTTTGTCTTCAGATCGCCATCTTGAAGACTCTCCAACCACTTTTTCTTAAATAACAAATATATATTGAATGTCTATTAGGTATAAAGCACTCTAAGTTCTAAAATTAGATCCATGGATGAATAAGACATATTACAGTCCTCAAATGATTTTGAAAACTAGTAAAGACAGAATGCTAGTCACATGACAATGAGTGAAAAGAGAGGAAGAGGCTATTTGTTCATTTATTTTCTTTGCTGGGGATTGAACCCAGGGCCTTAGAATGTTCAGCAAGTTCTCTCCCAATGAGCTATATCCTCAGTCCAGAAGGAAGAGGCTATTAAAAACTCTACATCTGCCAGTCCATCATCTGGTCAGTGCTGGCACCAGCCTTTCTTCCTTTCTTCAACTTTGGCCCCCTTACTTTCCTCATTTTCATTTCCTGTCTTACCCCTCAAGCAGTCAGGATGATGTATAATAATGAAAGAAGGGCTATTGTCTCAGTCTTCTTATTTGAGATTTACTTTTAGACACTTATGCTCAAGTTGAGGAACAAACCCTCTATTGTTCTCTCTGTTTTCTTTTGTGCCTTTGGCCTGGCAGGATGCCCAGGAGACTTCTAGAGGGCTCTAGCCTGGCTTCTTTCTCCACTGAACTTAGGAAGCTGAAGTGGAAGAATGGAATCACTAACTTTTACAAAGCATGTGACTGATTTTAGTTTTTTGAAAAGCATGCAATAGAGCATCACTTGTTATTTAACAAAGTTCTGGAGGCCTGTAGAAATATTTTTATTCTTATAATTTTATTGGGGTTTATTTTTAATCTCTGTTTCATTTCTGTGCCAGGGGACAGAAGTAAAAGAAAAGGAACAGAAAAAATAGATCATTGCTATTTGTGGACAATGTGTATTGTTAGAAAACTCTGAAGAATCAAAAGTATTTTAAGTGATTAATTTAGTAAACTGAGATAGCTGGATACAATATAGATTTACAGTGATCAACAGCTCATCTATGATAAATCAATTAGAAATTATAGGGGGGAAATTCCATTCACAATAGTACTAAACAAAACAAAACATAAAATTAGTAGATTGTTCCTTGGGACGATCCAAGACATGCTTGGGTTGGAATTATGAAGAAAACTGCTGAAGTGTATTGATCTACCTGTTCTTCTATCCATTGATCCATCCAATCATCCACCTGTAAAAAAGATGACCTAAAGATAAAGCTGAGACTTAACATGATCCTGAATGGAAAATCTGAATATAAATATGTCAATTTTTTTTCAAATTAAATTGGAGTTTTAATATGATCTCTACCAGGATATTTATGGAACTCTTTTAGAATCTTGAGGAAATCATTATAAAATTCCTGTAAAAGTGGTATTAAGGAGATGAGTCTGATAATTAAGCATGCTCTCTGATAATTTTAAAAAATGTGTTTCTGATATAGGAATGGAATAGAGATCAAGAGTAAACCCTGGTAAAGTTATGAGACTAAAAATACTATGTGTAATACCAATGGGAAAAATATGGGATATTTAATAATTGAGAAATATGCTTGGGAGGAAAAATAAAACTTTAACCTCATGTCATTTATCAAAATAATCCAAAATGGATTTATGAATGAAAAAAATTATTTTAAATTAAGAAATGTAAATAATTGATTTCTTAATGGAGAAATTATAAGCACAAAATAAATACAATTTGTCTACACATTTTGGGTGTATCTAATGAATGGCATAAATTATTAAAAGTATTTGGGAATAAATTACTTACAAATTATAAATTACTTATAAATATATTTATGTATTGAAGTTTGTATATATAATCCAAAGTTATTTGGAATATAACTAAGCTATTAAATTTAGTTTGAAAAACTCTTTACATAAATTTTCATGATAAAATGCAGGAAATTATAGAAAACAGGAAACAAAATATAAACTACTTTCAATTATGAACATATCATATGAATAGAAAATATTGGAATGAAATATATCAATATGTCCTAAGCCATGATTTCTGCTTTTTGGATTAGGATTGATTTTTGGTTTTCTGATATATACTTATCTATATTTTCTAGCTCTTACATAATGAGGGTGAATCATTTTATAGGTAGGAAAAGAAATGAAAGTTAATTTAAACAAATTGCACTGGTAGATTCATACAATGAAATACTGCTCAGCAATAAAAAGATGATTGGCATATAAATCAATATGGATGAATTTTAAAGCAGCATACCAAAGAAATCAGATACAAAAGGCTATGTATTATATGATCCCACTTATATGGCATTCTGTAAATGGCAAAACTAGAGATGGAGGGGAAGACGGTACTGTGAAATGGAAATTTTGAGGCTGATAGAAATGTTCTATGTCCTGATTGTGGTTATGGGTACATGACTATACATTTGTCAAAACTCATTAAACTATGTCCCTAAAAGGGCAAATCTTATTTTATGTAAATTATATCTCAGACCTGACTTCAAAATAAAGCAAACTTAATGGACCAGATTTCATAATGGTTTTGTAGCATAGGTAGGTTTTTGGAGCACGATAAAGGAGTTCCAGAAAGTTAGCTTTAAAATGACATTTATACAGTTCTTTGAACATCAGACATGTCTATTATACATAATATTTTATATGCCAGATTACAAAGTTGATTATTATTACCAGAACTTTAATGATGAAAAGAAGACACCAAGTCTGTTCTTGGAACTTATCAGGTTATTCTTTTTTAATGTCAACCAATTTTTATTCAACATAATTATTTGAGCATTTTTAAATTTGTCTATGTATAATTTTTTTGTTTTTTTAATTGATATAAAATTCACATAATGTAGAATTATCTAAAGTATCAGTGCCATTTACTACTTTCAGAATGTTGGGAAACCATTACCTGTATAGAACCCAATACCTGTTAAGCGATTATTTCCCCATTTTGCTTTCTTCTGCAGCCCTTTGTAGCCACCAGTTGGATATCTGCCTCAAAGGATTTGCCTATCTGGATATTCAGTATAAATGGAATCATATAAGATGTGGCCACTTTATATCTGGCTTCTTTTATTACCATGATGTTTGCAAGGCTCATAATAATCAATAAATTGTCAAATAATAAATTGTCAAATAATAAATTGTAAAATAATCAATAAATTGTCAAATTTAAAAATTAAAGTGAACTTGCATGGGATCTTGGCTTAACACATTATTTCAGCTTATTCTGTCTGTAACAGGTGGTGATATCTCCTAGTTACATAGTGCTTGCTGTTTACAGAGTGGTTCACTACATCTCCTTGATTTGATGGTCACAGCAATGCTGTGAAGTAGACAGGACAAGTGGTATAACCACCAGTGTTCAATACTGTGACTGATAGTAAAATGAAAATGAGGCCCAGAAAAGTAATTTTCCTAAGGTTATGCCAGTGAGTGACCCAGGCAGTTTTGGCCAGAGCCTATGTCCTTAACCAGCATGCACTTAGCCCTTTGGGAATGCATAGTGACCTGAATTTTCTCAGCAATCAGAGGCAAAGCCCAGGTTAGTAGCAGCTCTTCCTAAATACAGGCTACATTCTGCTCTCCTGGTAATTTGAGTATTTCCTGTTTGTGTTGTGCACACCTCCCTTGGGATGCAGGAACCTCAGAATCTTTCTGGCTGGTCTTACGTGACACAGTATTGTTTAACATTTGGCTGTGGATAGTAGCTCTTTTAATTAGGTCTTTTTATCTTCAAGGTGTTAGCCACTGGCGGGTGCCCCATGAGCTGATAGAGTGCTGGACTCTGGAAGAGCAGCCTTTACTTGGAAGTCTGCATCATATGACCCCAATTAGAAAGAGGTTATTTGTGATTATTTGTGATTACGTTTTTGAGAATCTGTAGCTGATACTTTTGTTTCCTTTATGAAGGGGAAATGAATAATAGTTTTTGACCTTATTAAATAAATTAATCACCTAGGTGAATATTCTCCTGCCTTATCATAAAATAGAGATCTTGAGAAGTTAAAAGTTCTAAAATCTATGTAAAAACTAGGAATAATTCTCTAAAACTGAACGTAAAGTGTATTCTTTCCGTGAGAGTGTAGTTTTAAGTCGTGCAATGGCAGTGCTGTGGCAGGCATTTTTCTCCCACAAAAGACCTAGGCTTTATTGACAATTGTAAAAAACAGAACAAAGCAAAACAAAGAAAACCTATTTAGACTTAATTCTTAAAATTTCCTCTGACTTATTTTGAATTATTTTCTCTTTCCTATTGCCACAAATAGCATTTCTACTTCATGGTATTTTCTTGTGTTCTATGACATTATTAGCATTGAATTTCCTCCACATTTCTATCTTTCTGTTTTAGACACATTTAAAATCATATTTCATTTTTAGTGGCTGGGTTTTATTCATGGCCTTCAGATACCATGATGCCTTGATCACCTGGCCTGGAGTTTGGTTCCTAACCCAATGAATTTTAGACTACTTTCTTACTTTTGCCCTCTGCATCTTTCTCAGAAATGAAGAGATATTCAGTCCATTTTTAGTAGCTAGTCATCTCTTATCAAAATAGATCTTATTTCTTAAAGATTCTAATTATCATTTTTTACTTTGCCTTTTGAATCAACAGTTAGTATTAGTATTATGTGGGTCTAGAGCAGTGCTTCTCAACAGGGGGGTGATTTTGTCCCCCAGGGTTATTTGGCACTGTTTGAGACCCTGTAGGCTGTCACATTTGGAGTGGGTGGTACTAGTGAGATCTTGTGGGTAGAGACCAGGATTGCTTCTACAATGCACAGGACAGCCCCCAAACCCACCAAAGAATTATCTGACCATAATGATAATAGCCCCAGAGGTTAAGATGCCTTGAATTAGAGTCTAGTGGAAGCAAGCAGATGGGGTTAGTTTTCCCGCTGTTAGTGGCCTTTTCTCTGTGGTGTCATGAGGCATCATTTTTGATGCATTGACAAGATAATGTTGAGGATGCTGAGAAATGCTTGTGAGGTCCCAAGGAGTCAGCTGACTCACCAGAGAAAATATAATTGTGTCCAGTAAAGTTTTAGGGTTGAATATGTTATATTGGCATTGTTTGCTACATACAGAAATTTTTG
Source organism: Aplodontia rufa (assembly GCA_004027875.1). Taxonomy (NCBI): domain Eukaryota; kingdom Metazoa; phylum Chordata; class Mammalia; order Rodentia; family Aplodontiidae; genus Aplodontia; species Aplodontia rufa. The sequence goes on along the minus strand of PVKS010024703.1, from coordinate 22,976 downwards.
AATAACATACTATTATGTTTGATCCCATTTCGAAGAATGAGAGTTCTCTTGATTGTAATTGCCTCTAACAACACACTAATGTTGTGTGGGAGGAACTGGACTAGGAAGATTGCAGTTGCCCTTCATGTTTTTAAGGTCATTTTTAGAAATAGTCTTCCTATTTAGACTGTTTTTAATGAATGGTAAACTTGATTCAGGACTCTTTGAAGGTTTGTCCAGAACATTCCAAATTAAAAACCTCTAACCACACCCTGGGTTTGACCATTCTAGCAGCCCCACCCCCAAATGTGTCCCACAAAATGCAAATTTTACTGCTGTCTTAGGTTTTATTACAAAATGATACGGAAATATAGATCTCACAGTTTAATTAAAAGGGTGTCTTTTCTATACACCTTTTGAGAACCTGTTTCATTTGTAATTTAAAGGTCCAGTTGAAGAATAAAATATATAGCAGCATTTCTCAAATTTATTTGACTGTGAAAGCCTATTTTTTTCTTCAGGAAACTTCTTAACCATCAAGTTCTAGGGAAAATTACTTTGGGTATTCTTGGTTATCCTCTGGATCACATCATTATTGTTGGGAACAGAGTGTTTTGTAGGGTAATTCTCATGTAACACTCCATTTTTATCCCAGGAATGTGTCTTGAATAATTTTAACATCTTAATGAATAAATTCATTCAGTAGATATTTAACCATTTTCCTATGCCTAACATTCTATTAGGGCCTTGGATGTAATGACAAACAAGGAAGGTATAGTTTCCTCCTTTGTGAAGTGTCATAAGAGAAACAAAGACATGCATACTACAGTTTAAGAAAAAAGCCAGAAAATTAGTAACTGTGTTATGTGCTAAGAAGAAAGGATTTTCCATTCACTATTCCCCTGTTAGTATCTGTAAGTAGGTGAATGTTTGTCAGCCATTTTTGTTGCCATATCAGATGATGCTGGTGTCAGATGAAATGTTTGTAATGGATTGATTAAATGGTGGTATTCTACAAAATGTTGGTATACATCTGTTCAAAATTGTTTGGTTCCTAAGTTTTTACAAGAAATTTTCTAGGAGTTTAAAAAAACCAATGAAATAACTCCTTTTGAGAGGAAGGGAAAACATCTCTTGGTGAAGCTATATAGTATTGAAAGCATTTTTTTTGTAGTTGAGAAAAAAATTTCTCTAGTTTGACTCTTCAGAGGTCATTTCAGAATGAAGTAATGATAGATGAAACTGAAGGGTAAAACGTTATAGAAGGTATGAAAGATGACACTGGTAAAAGAAATTTTATATGACTAGACTGGCTAAAATTAAAATAGAATTATAAATTTTTTAAGTATTGAGCAAATTTATATGCAAAATTAGAATTTGGTTCTTTGTGTTAAAATAAGGTTTTACTGGAGAACTGATAGGAAATGGAGCTTCATTAGGTCTTCTGACAACTGAATCCTCCCTGTTGAAGAGTGGAGACTTTTCCCATGGCTGTGGTTTTTTGTATTTTTCTTTGAAGTCTTTTGATCATCATTGTGTTTGTCATATTGGTTAAATGGTGATTATTTTACAGTGAGCTTTGACTGTATTTTGATCAAGAGCTTTATGTCGTTGCTTTGATAAACTTCCTGAAATTGAGTTCTAAATTGTCTTTTGACTTTTGACTAATTTGAGGATGTTCCAGAGACTCCTGGAGTGTCTGAAAGAGATCTGTAAATTAGACTTATTTATGTATTGTTGTATGGGAAACATAGTCAAATAAAAATGCTACATCTTCAAACTATATTTGTGTAGATGTATTTTTGAAATGTGTTTTAGAAATGAGTTTACAGAAATATGTGGTGCAATACTATGTCATAATTCTGATTATCTTAAAATGTTATGTGCAAGAGGTTTGAATTTTCTTGTCTGTTGCATTATTATAATGAACCATAGTGAGATCTCCAATCATGGCCAACCTAAGCCTTTGTCATTCAGTTATTTTATTTTCTAAAGAAGTGGCCTGAACTTGTTCCATTCTTATCACCCAAGAGCTTACATCTTGATTGTCCTCTTGCCCATGATGATGAAGGAGGCCAGAAGAATCTTAAGATGGAATGACTAGTCACTGGTGTTGAAGTAAGACTCATTGGCAATTTAACTAGGCTATAGGGTATGCCAGGGTAAAAGACATGGGTGTTTATCTTCTGCTTGGTCCCTATGGTTTCTTGTAGAATAACTAATGATGATTAAGCAACTACCAAGTGCTTCCACATGCATGGTTAACATTCTTTATGCAAGTTGAAATTTTAACTATCTGAACAATCCTGGGTAAAGGGGTATTAATTCTTGCAAATATCCTCTACATAGTGCTGAGACCCCAGCCTGCCAGGGAACACTGACCACCCCCTGCTTGTGATATGAAGAGTCCAATGAGTATATGTTTTGTTAGAAACATTTTGGACTTTGTGGTTCTTTCTCAGACACAGATGTTTATCTGCAAAAAGAGATAAAACTTTAAAAGGCATGCCTGTTGGTAGCTTTCACAGATTTGTGGAAGCCATTTTTGCCTAATGTAAGAGTTGTGCTTGGAAGCCAGGACAGGCTTCAGACTGTCCTCTTGAAAATAATAAATGTTTCTGAATTGGAAAGTAGTGGAGTCGGGCTTCTAGAGACTCTTTTGTAAAGGCACAGACATCAGCCCTCTGTCTTCTTCAGTGTCTAAATGAGATTCATTAGGTTGGAGCCCAGAATACTTATGTAGATAATGTGAAGTTGTAATATCTGTAAACTTCTTAGCCTTGCATTTGGTAAGGGATATAAGACATGAGAAGTCTGCAGACCAGCTTTAACATTTTGTTTATTGTGTCTGTCTTGTTGGGGTTAAAGAAAATCCAAGAATAGTCCAAACCAAAAATGAGGAATTTCAAAGTATGGCATTCCTAGAACACAGAGACATTACTATCATTATTAAAGCTCAGGATTCTGGGAGTACTACTGGTTGAGACACTCAAGTTAAGCCAGATTGTGAATCCTGTTTCTTCTGCTTTTAGCACTTTTCCTCACAATCACGAGATTGGGTAGCCTCTTGGAGGCCCAAAAACTTAAGCAAATGAGCTTACACCAAATCTAAGTTCTTAACCAAATCTATAACTCCCTAAGATGATATGCTTCTGTTAGTAGAAATTTTAATGAAATTTATGAATACTGAATATGTATCATCCTCACTAATGTACATTCATCTGAATTTATTCATGCACCCACTCATCCATTAAATGAAGATTTATAGAATGTCTGTATGTGTTATGGCACTAAGCACAATTAGGCATGAGAGATCACAAGGGAAACCAATAATGAATCAGACATATTTGGCTCTTGAGCTTACATGGACAGTTAGAAATGTATGTTAAGTAGAAATGAGAAGACACAAGAATTATAAATGAGTTGTTTATCCCTGCATGCATAGGCATGTCTGTGTACACATACATAGAACAGATGGTAGTTAGATATGGTAGTTTGGTAATTGAATATGGCTGCAAAGAATGCTCTTTAGGCCGTGAACTCAAATGCAAGAAAGTAGGAAATTTAACAACTGGTTATTTTGAAGGCTCCACAAAGAAGGAATGGAATTCAAAATAAATTGTAGTCAAAACTTAACACTATGTATTCAAATGAGCTATGTGATTGGTTCTGTGCTTCAGCAAGAAGTATCTGGTGTTATGAAGACACTAAATCTGTAGTAGGGGGTCAAGTTCAGTTGATGGTCTGCTTTTATATGATGAATAAGTTCAAAATAATTTTATATTTTAAAGGTTGATTTTTAAAAACAAATGAACAAGGAAGCATATATTATGAAGAGTTTGTCTGGCATGCAAAATCTTACTATCTGCCCTTTTACAGTAAAATTTGCCAACCCCTGCAAAGTAAAAGAGTTGTTGGGTGGCTATTTGACTATGGGAAACCAGGCTAACATGGAATAGAAATCATTTGGGAAAGGAAGGATGAGTTGTGAGTAAGCATAGAATTTGGAAATGCATGGGCTTGAAGGAAGAAAAAATATTTGTGCATTTGGAAATGTTCTAAATTAAAATGGTAGAAATCACAATAGTAAAAAGGGAAAAGAGCCAAAAATTAATCTTTAAACATCTGTTTATAGAATGGGGGAGCAATCAAAGGAACTAATGATGGCAACAAAGTGAATTGTGTAAAAGTGAGAAGGAAATAGAAAATTGAGTCTAAATTGAATCCGTAGGAAATTTAGTGGGGAAAAGGAGTTTTCCACTGTCAAATGTTACAAAGAATTACTAAGAAGGATACAACAGTGATAATCTAATGTTTTTGTTTCCATTTATTCCATCAACATGTTTTATATGTCCTTGGCTTCCTCTTCCCTAACCAAGAGAGAGAATGTGGTGGTGAAATGCTGTAGCATCAGCTACTAAGGCAGAGCAGTGACCCAGCCCACAAGTTTAGCATCTCAGGATATGTCTGATATGTTCTAAGCAAAGGTAGACACCAACTCCCCTTAACTCCCCCTGCAAACTGTTTCTCTTCCATGTTGACTGGTGAATGACCATATGATTGCCATGATCTGAATTGGTGTATTGACCCTTAATTTTGTGTTAAATCTTAATACTGGAGGTGATGGTAATTAGAGGCATTTGGGAGGTGATTAGGTTATGAAGGCTTCATCCTCCTGAATGGGACTAGTGGTCATACAAAAGAGGCTGAAAGAATCTTGCTTGCCCAATCTGCCATGTGAAAGTGCAGCCAGAAGGCATCATCTCTGAGAAAGTGCTCACTAGATACTAGGTGTCAAATCTGCTGATAACCTGATCTTGGACTTCCTAGCCTCCATAATGTTGATCAGGGCTGGAGAGGTGGCTCCGCAGCTTTGGCACTTGCCTGACAAGCACGAGGACCCGGGTTCAAATCCCAGCACCATGTATACAACTAAGTGTTGGAGCAACTAAGGCCATGTGAAAAACTAAAGTTGTTCCTCTTTCTCTGTCTCTCTCGCTGTCCCTCTCTTCAAAAATAATTAATAAATTAACTAATTAGTTAAGTAAAGACAGATTAATCTGTCCTGTTAAGAAAGAGACATTAAAAGAAACTAACTTAATCAGAATGTTGAGCAATAAACTTGTTTTTAAGCTACCCAGCTTACATCTTGCAACCTGCAGTGTTGGTGGAAGCCTCTGAACTTATTGGGTTTAAGGAAAATTTTTTTTCTTTGTATCCTGAGCTGAAGACTAGATAAATATACTGTGTATATGATAAATCTGGCCACTTCCAGGTATCTCATTTAAAGTATACACAGGCAGGCAGAGAAACTCAGAAATTTCAAAAATCAATATACATGTATATACTTAGTTCTATCTATAATATGGTATTGCCAAGGAGACATGAGAGCAGGGAGTGGATGAAGTGGGGAGATCTTGGACTAGGATCTGCCTTAACTTACTTTGTCAATATCTATGAATATAAGAATATGTAACAATGATTTCCTCCAATATGTAAGACTATGTTGAACAAATAAGAAAAAAATGTTGTCCTCTTTATCTTAGACTCATCATTGCAAAGGAGAACAAGTTCTAGGGAAGTAGGTAGGAAGCCCCTGTTGCCATATCATGAAGGCCATTAAGTACATTACAAAAAGTCCCCAAGAAGTTGTTAGGAGATTAATTCTTTCACAAATTATTGTTAGAAAGTTATTTTTTTCCTTATATTCAGGCCATGAGAGGTGCAATAAATGCTGAATACCACAACATAAAGCTAAAAGAAGTCATTTGGACAACTATTTTAGAAAGAAAAAGGGTTAAGAAATAATAAGTCTTAGTTATCATGATTCTTGAGGCAATTTGCCAAAAAATAAGGCAGAAAAACTGCAAAGTGTCTAGCTTCTGAAGTAAGAAAACAATAGGTATTTCCCCCCTATTTCCTAATCAAGTAGCACACACAGGTCATCTTACAGAAGTCAATAAATTAGCATAAATCTACTGATGCTATATTTAATTTTATCTTTCAACATAATTAAATATGACCTTATATTTTATCTTTATGGGTGAAAAAATCTGGATAGGAATATTTCACTTGTATAAAAAACTATAATGGATAAAAATCATTTGCTTCAGATGTAGATTCAATGGATAATTATAGGAATTTGAGTTTTTTTCCTTGACAGCTACTTTGAGGTATCTCATTTAAAATAATCACTATTTATTCCGGGTTTTTATAATCACTAATACTAGCAGTTTCACATATAATAAATGTAGGCACCTTTTGTGAACAGGATGCATGACAGCTTAACCCCCGGGTATCAGGCAACTGTAGAATAGTACCATGAACTTTTCTGTTAAAAATCACAGTAAACAATGATGAGATATTACCCTTGGATGCAATTTAAGCAAGTGGAAATGGAAGCAAAAGAGAATTTTTTTTAAGCTACTATGGGATTTTGGAAAGCCTGAATTATTTTACTGGGAAATAGGTTGGTAAAGGGAAGTATTGAACCATATGGAATGCAGGGGCAAAAATAAATCCTAGGCCCTCAAAATATCAAACATGGATGAGTGTGTGTAAAAGGTTGGAGAATAAGATTTCCCTTTCTGAAACCAGTAGGAAGCCCTCCTGCCTTAAGTGGTCCTGTTGAAGAAAAACAGAAATGGCAATGTAATTGAAGGAGAAGAGGAAAATATGAGAGACACTGCCAACAGCACATCAAGATGGCTTGGGAAAGGTTGGCTGGGGTAGCAGTGTAATAAGAGAAGTAAAAAGTCAAATCAAGGAAAGAAAATAGGAATTGGAAGGAGAGTGTGTGGACATAGGGTTGTGAGGTCTGATTGGCATTGGAGAGATTGATTTTTGTTCCTGGATGTGTTAAACTTGGAGTGACAAAGGAATGTCCTACTGTAAGTTGCAATTATGATTGTGGAGACTCAGAGATAAAGGTTAGAGTCAGAGATAGTTTTTTGAGTAATTTTCAAAAAGGGCATTATTGAGACCAATAGTAGGTATGACACTAAGCAAGACAAAATGGGTACTAGAGTGAAATACTTAAATGAGACTCAGGGGAGAGTATCAGTGAATAAAATGTAGAAAAGTTATTCAGAGTAAATAGTACAGAATACATGGAAACAGTCTTAATTTCTCATTCTATGTTAGCTTCTCACGATATTTTTAGAAAAGGCTATATATCATTTTCCAGAAACCCATGCGCAAGTTAAAGTTGGAAATTATTACAGAAACTCTTTTCCAGGAAAGTATGAACAAGCTGTTATAAGTATATTAACATCAGGCAGGGCTGCACCAGTGGCTCAGCGGTTATGGTGCTTGCCTAGCATGTGTGAGTACAAGTGTTCAAACCCCAGCACCACTAACATAGCAAAGTCTTGGAGCAACGAAGGTCACATGAAAAACTAAATGAAAATTGTTTCTCTCTTTCTCTCTCACTGTCCCTCATTCTTTTACAAAATAAGTACATTAACATCAGATGAACTGAAATGCAAGATGAAACTAGATACATTTTTAGAAGAAATTATAGAACATCTTTTTGACATTAAGATGAGTTTATTCAGCAAGAGGCAAAAAGTTCAAAAACACAAAAGGCTGACAAATTTACGTTAAAGTTGAGAATTCCTTATCAAATTGTAAATAGAATGAAGAAAAAATCTTAAAGTTAACCAACACAAGGTTAGCATCTAGAGTATATTGAAAAATAAGTGGGTGTGGTTTAAAACTTGAAAAGAGCATGAAAGACTCAGAACAACTGTTGAGAACAAGAGTGGCTATAAACTAAAGACAAATACAATAATTGCTCCACAATTTTGGAGGCCTAGGAGAATGAGAACCAAATGGCTCAGCTTTGTGGTTGATATGGACAAGCTCTGGGCATATAATTCCGAGGATTACACAGGTGGGTGAGAAGCAGAGTAGATCTACAGCATACACTCAGCACAGGGAAATAGAAGCTCCAATCTTACATTGATCATTTGGGCATTTGATCTTAAGCCAGTGAATTATGAAGAAACAACATCCAAGTTCAGGTCCAGCATGAATGAAGCAGCTGTGGTGAGGGCAGGCTGTGTTTTGGAGGGAGGAGCAGATTTCAGAGCATTGGATTTTGGAGCAGCATTAGCTTTGAGAAGGGACATAATTCCCAGGTGTGCTAGGAAGTGATGGAAAGGTGAACAGCACCAGAGCACCAGATCCTAGAAGGTTCAGCAGCTGGCTTGGGAGGAGAGTGAATTGGGAATCCTCAGAATGGAAATGGAGGTGGTGAAGTAGGAATTGGCCACTGCTGTCAGCTGCTGTGACTTGATTAGTGCTACCCATACTATATGACTTATAATACTGAGTCCAATGGGTCCCCCTCCACTGTAGGGTGTCAAAAGGAATTTTTTTTTTTTACTGAATATGGGTCTGGTATTTGGCAGTGGTGGTAGGGGAAGGGCATTTGCAGGAGCTCAGAGGATAGGCAGGAACCCTGGGAGACAGCAGAAGAGAGGGAACTGGCACCAGCCTCTCTCAGAATCAGCCTCAAGGGATGCATAGCCACTTTGGTCCTGTTTCCATGGTCATATTGTTCTTTAGGATCAGCTGAGTCTTGAAGAAGGAGGGGTACTAAGTTCTGAACTTTTAAATATGCTCCCAGATTAATACACTTTTTCTTTTTGATTGTAAACACATTAGTGGAATTGGCTCACAGTGTGGTTGTTGGGAGGACATATCTCCTGCCAGCTTTTGCATAAACAGGAGAAAAGGATTTCCTCAAGAACTGTGTGGAGTGAGGAGAAAGTACAATAGCACCTGCATGTGATGATATCGTGAGGGGTGGCCTTGCTTAACAGGACACCTCAGGAGGACCCACAAAGCATGTGTTCTATGAGGCCATACTTCCTTGAGACTTTTGTGATACAAGCTAAATTCTTAGTGTGGGTCTTCTCTACACAAATTCATTGGGGCTGTCAGGAGAAAGATCTTACACGAGCCATCAAAACCAAATCCTTTAAGTGAACTTGACAATATTAGATTGGCCTCAGAATATTATAGCCCATGTAATCTGAAAAGGGACTCAATAGAAACCAGACAGATATGTGAAAGAAGAGGAATTCCACCAAGTAATGCTTTTATATTTTGTGTGATGGGCTGTGCAGCCTGCTGATTGAATTAGGCCATTCCAGCTCTGATTTCCCCGGCTTTGTGTGCATCTCCTTGCCTCTAAATGGGGTGATGGCTGCTTCCATCCCTTGCCTCAGTCAGAGAAGGAAAATATGCCTGCCTCATGTCCACTTCACTTGTACAGCATCTGTTCAAGTAGATCCACATACATCCACTGATGTGCACATCGGTTCACATCTGTTCACGTAGGTCCATGTAGGTCTACGTATGTCTACGTCTGTCCATGTAAGTAGACATACGAGCACATAAGTCCATGGAGGTCCACGTAGGACCACATATGTCCACAACTGTACACATATGTCATGTCTGTCCATGTAAGTCAACGTAGGTCTATGTAGGACAATGTACATCCACATAGGTTAACGTACTTCCATATCTGTACACATAGGTCCATGTCTGTTCAAGTAGATCCACATACATTCACTTACATGCTCCAATACTTCCTTGTGTATGTGGTGCTGGGATGCAAACCTGCATCCTTGTATATGCCAGGCAAAAGTGGTAACTAGTAAGCCACTATTCCAGCACCAAAACTTTAATTTGAGGTTCAGTGTGCAAGCAATACCTGGGCCAAATATCTACCTTTGGTGCCTCTTCCTATGATGTTCTGTTTGGATGTTGGGATAACTCACGTTGGTTCAGCCTGTGCCTGCATACCACTTCATTGACAAGGGTTCAGCATAGTGCTTGTCATGGGCAGATTCAAGTTTTGCTTTATGGAACTTTCTGGAAAAATTTAAAAAAAAATTTTTGATCCACCCTTGGCTAAATTGTTGGATACTAAAAGCTATAGAGGGTGTTGGTGTGGCAGCTCACTGGAAGAGTGCTTGCCTGGCATGTGTGAGGACCTGGGTTTGAACCCCAACACCACAAACACAACTGTGTGTTGGAAAAACAAAAACCAGATGAAAATTTAAAGAAAGTTGATTCTCTCTCTCTCTCTTACAGAAAAAGAGACTATATAGTCTTGATTTTTAAATCCTGAGTGTTAGGACTTCAAATATGAATTTTAGGGGAATATAATTGAGCACCTAACAGTGGTCTTACAAATGGTGGCTTCTTACTTTAAAAGAAATTTATAAAATTGATCTTGGAAGACTGTTATGATATTAAAGAGTGCCCTGAACCTAGAAATCACTCTCTGAGCCTTTGCAGTTTGTTATTGCCTACTTACAAGGATGTCATGATAGCACTTAAAAAATCCTTAGCACAGAGTGAGCGCTCAGTCATGGTTGGCTACTAGGATCATTATTAATTGGAAACACTTTTGCATGAGTTAAGATAAGCTGTTGAGAAATATCACAATGTTTTAAAAATAGAAAATAATATTTTCTTACCCTCCAAATTTGATGATGACTTTGAAAATTCCAAAGGCACAATTAAGAACACACTAAGTTGGGAGCCACAACCTCAGGCATATTGCTCACAAGATTACTTTAATGAACTGAAGTTTTTTGTTTTTCTTTTTTTCATTACCTAATTGTCTGGCACTGACCCAAGCCACCAGAGAGTGTGGCATGAGAATGCAAAATGCACTAAGCTTTCAGGGCAAAGTCTCAAGACCTCCACCCGCATGGAGAGACTAATAATTGTAATAAGAAAGATAAATGTCTCTTATGAATAATGCAGCCTATCATTAGAAATTAGAAACCTGAGAGCCCCACTATGTGGAGAGAAAACAGAAACATGCCTTTAATGGGCTCTAACATTAAAAACAATGGGGACCTTGCCAACTGTCACTTACTAAGCTTCCAGCATGCTTCTCAATCAAAAGAACTCCCTGGAAATGAGGTCACCCAGTTGAGGCAAGTTCAAGATGAAGAGATACATAATCCATGTTCTGATTTAACAACTGATTAAAGTTGATTCTTTGTCATCTTGAGCAATGTAATTAACCTCTTTATAAGTAAACATGTGGCATTTTTAAGCAACACACACATATATTTTATCCCTAAACCAGGACTCTCCAACCAACCTATACTCATAGATTGGTTCTTCCATTGTTTACATCCCAAATTTTTCACTGAGTCCCTCTTTATTAACATTTCCTAACCCATCTTAGAACTTTCTGATATTTTCAGAAAATCCATCATGTGTTAACAGAAGAAAACTAGCAATGATGATCTTTGAAAGAGTTTGTACATATGACATCTGGCCTTAACTGTGAAAAACTCTCATCTTTATCATCAAACTCAAAGGAGTGATTTGAATGATAGAGATTTCCATTTGAGTAAGAGGGAAGAATTTTGTTAAAGTAACAGTACAATCTAGAGGTTTCTATTTAAAAAGGAGAGTTTGTGCCTGACATGATGGCACATGCCTATAATCCCAGCGACTCAGGAGCTTGAGGCAGGAGGATCACAAGTACAAATCTAGCCTCAGCAGCTTAGTGAGACCCTGTCTCAAAATTAAAAGTAAAAAGGGCTGGGAATGTGGCTCAGTGATTGATCATTTGTGCCAGAGACAAAGCTGCAAGATTTTCATCTAACCCCTTTTCATCCTCTTGTTGGGTACACAGCTAACCTACTTTTCCTTGTCTCCCTCTGAAGCATGAAGACCTGTGACTGAATTCTGAATGAGTAACTGGAATGCTTGACTCTTCCAGGTCAACCTCTAAATCCCCCAGGGACCTTCTTCACTCTTTCATGCACCTACCACCTGGACAATATGAAAATCTGGGACCACAATGCTCAGACCATCCTCAAGGGACAAACACTGGAAGGAGTTTGAGTCTGAAGAGAGCAGATTCCACCCACACAATTTCATGACCATGTTATTCTGAGACATGATTGAGAAATATAGTATAACTGTGTTAACCCCCTGAGATTCACAGGTTACTTTGTAAAGCAGCACTGAGAATGCAGAATCCTCTTCCGAGTATAAGAAAATTGGAGCCTTCTTTCCCCAGGCGAGTGGTAGTTTTTGTGGCTGCAGTGTGCTTTGCAAGGTCACAGTTGATGAGTTTTCAGAGAAACCCAGGGAAGGGCTTCTCTCTTGCAGGCCCCTCCTAGGTTCAGCCTCAGTGATGCTGTCCTTAGCAGGCCTTGCTTATGCTCCTATGACTATCAGTGAACTAGGGTGGTGCAGAGGCCCTGGTCTGGAAGGGATCAGTGTGCTGAGGTAAATTGCTCACAAGCAGCTTACAATTGGTGGGTGGGGTCTGGACGGTAGGTGCGGGTCTGGGAGGTGTGGGAGGTATGGGGCTCTGGAAGCTGATTCTGACTAGGACAGGAATGCCACTACATGCTACACAGGTGGAAAGGCTGGGGCTGGAGTGCAAGTTCCCAGGCTGTGTAGCTACTGACAGGTGCCTAGTAAAGGCACGCAGATCAGCACAAGGAGGACAGGGAGGCTCAGGCACCATGAGGACAGGGCATCATGCCTGAAAGTGGCTCAGCTGAGTGCACCAGGCTACTGTGTTGCTCACCCCCAGGGAGCTCCACCTGCAGCCCCAGGTCCAACCTCCAGGGCCAGAAGTGCACCTGTCCTTACTCTGATCAGCATTGGGACTTGACCTGCCAGGCAAGTATGAACCCCAGCTGGGATGACCTTGTCTGCTTCCTGAGCCTCCCAGCAGTCTGGCCTCTGAGAGCTCCCTGGCCCCGCCACCCAGTGCATTTTACACAGGACTTAGTGCTGATTCTGGGTGGATCCCAAGGAATCAGAGGTGGCCAGCTCACACTTCCTTCTTCCCATCATTCTTGGTGCCTTCCTGCCTGCTCCAGGCACAATCTGGCCCAGCTTGGTGGCTTTCTCACTATCTTGTTTCTTCCTGTCACTAACCAGCATTCTTTCACTGTTCCTCTCCTCAGCCATCAAGGGTAGGCCCTCTGGATAGGGCTAGTCCTGAGGATGACCATGTGCCTGGGAGACCAGGTCCCTGCACCCTGCTGGCCAATAAGGGAGCAGGTGGGAACTCCCAGCACTCCCATGCCCCCAGGAGCCCAGGGAGCCCTGGCTATGGCCCACTCAGCTCCCCACCAGCAGCCCTTCCTGCACACCAAGACCTCGCCAGAGAAAGTGAGGTCCAGCCCACCCCACCAACACCATTGAGCGCAGCCTTAAGCCAGGCCAGAAAGTTGAATTCACACTTCATGTTCCCAGATCTCTTCTCAGGACAGTGTCCAGGGATTGCTTGCTGTGCTCAGGTGCTACATGGGTGTTGGACTTAGGGTAGATCACACTGGGGAAGTTGCTTAAGCTCTGGGATTGATTCTCATCTGTGACATCTAGATAGCACCTGCTCTCCCAGATTTGTGGGTGGGGAGAGCCCCCGGGGCAGGATGTGGAGTACTGCAGTGTTCATTGCAGGTAGATCTGGCACCTTTATGAGCCAGGAGGAAGGCACAGGTATGCACTGCCTGGCTCTTCAGGCTGAGGACCAGCAGCAGGGCTCCAGGTCAAGAAATTCCTAGGATCTGTTTGGCTCACCTCCTTCCACTATGGACTATGAAGCCTGCCTAGGAGCAGCGGGGAGCAGTGCCTGTGACCAGCTTGATTTATTTTATAAAATCATGAATCTGGGGAGGAAAACCTGTGGTTAGGCCACATGTCCCAGTTTGGATCCTGGACACTGGTTACCAGAGATGCAGTGGAAAAAATGTATGATCTGGAACCTGGGGAACAATGTGAGGCTGTCTCTTGGAGTGGCTGTGAATTCCTCTGTGAATGTGCTGTGTGTCTGTAAGCATGTGTGCTGGGACTCTTCACTGGTGTCTGAGTTCCTGCTCTAGTACCAGCAAAACCAGCAGCCCTGGACTTCCGTGGCAGTAGCATCCTTGTCCAGTTCCTCTTCCAGCCACCCAGGGCCATGTGAACGTTCTGGATTGGAAGGTTGGCGGTGAGTGGGGTGAAGTCAAGTGGGCTGGATGCTGTATCCACTGCTGCTGTCCACTGGTAGACCTCATCTGTGAAGGGGGGTGGTTGCAACCCCCCAAGAGCAGATTTCACTCTGGTGACAGAGTGAAGCTCAGGGACAACAGAAGGTTAGTGCACACAGCTGAGGCTCTGAGGTCTTCTTTCTGTTTTCCCCCAGCAGCTGTACCTCCCAGGAGGTGCACCCAGGAGACCATGAGAGGATACCTGTCCTTGCCATGAGTTCCCTCAGACCCTCCCAGGTGCCCACAACTGCTGGCTTGCCTCAGTCCATGCTTCCTTTCTCCATCCTGGTGGAGTCTGGGTGCATGTCCCTTTTGAGCACAGGGCACCACCAGCCTGCACCTGGAAGGCAGCAAGGGCACGCTTTTCCTTGCCATGAGTTCTCTGGGACCCAATCCCAGTTCCTCACACCTGTGCTGCACATCTCTCCTGAGTGCAGGGAACAAAGGCATGCTTGTCCTTGCCATGAGTTCTCTGAGACCCACTCCCAGCTGCCCACACCTGCTGACTTGCCTTGCCACCTCCTTTTGCCTCCCTCATGCTGGAGTCTGGTGGCAAGCCCCTGTGAGGACAGGGCACCACCAGCCGGCACCTAGGAGGCAGTGTGCTTGTCCTTTTCCAAGACCCACTCTCAGCTGCCCACACCTCCTGGCTTGCTTTGCAGCCACACCCCTTGCCTCCCTCATGCTAATCTGGCTACACACCCTTTCTGAGCCCAGGCCACCATCATTAGCAGTGGGAGGCATGGTTCCCCAGGGAAGGTTCAGACTCCTGACTGGTGCAGATGGAAGGATCCCTGCCTGTTGGAAACATGAGGCTCAGCTGGCTTGTAGAAGAATTGGTGGTAAACAACTCTAAGGGGTCCAGCTGGCTTGTAATTAGCAAATTGCCTGACTGCATGACTAAGCTATTCGGCCACTCATTTGTTACAATTGGAGAAAGCTGTTTGCATTGCACCCTATTGGCTGTTGTAATGGATAAATAGAGTAGCAGCTAGTCAGGTAAAGCAAGCGGCCCAAGAAGGAAGCAGCCAAAGGAGAAGCAGTAGCCAAAGAAAGAGCAGCCAAAGGAGAAGCAGTAGCCAGAGAAGAGCAAGAAAGCAAGCAGCCGTGTCCTGAAGGAAGAGACCACAGAGGCAGTCGGAGAAGAAGCAGCAGTCAGAAGAAGCTGCCGGAGCAGCAGAAGCAGAGACGTCAGAGAGATCAGCAGATGTAGAAGATGCAGGTGCCGTGTGCCAGCCACTGGCGTTCGCCTCTTTGTTCCCGGCTCCCCAACCCTTCCTAACTCAGCCCCTTGGAGGATGGCCCCAGGCTTGCTGGGTCGTCCTGCCTGTTCCTCGCTCTGGAGTGCAGCGGGGAGCGACTCCTTGCCCCATCCCCTTCCTAACTCAGCCCCTCAGAGGATGGCCCAGGCTTGCTAGGTCATTCTGCCCGCTCCTCGTACAGGAACGCTGTGGGGAGCGACTCCTCTTCCCTGGTCCCCAGCCCTGTCCTGCCGATGCCTGGTTCCCAGTGTCCTGCTGGCCCCTGGGGAACGGCTAAGGTCCCCTGAGGCCATTGTAGCCGTTCCCCGCTCCAGAACCCAGCGGGGAGCGACACTGCCCTCGGAGTGGCAGTGCTGTAGGCAGGGAGTCTCAGTCATCAGTGAGCACAGGCCAAGGTCCCCACCAACAGGGCATAGCCACCCAGCACCTGGTCACAGAACACAGACTCCTGCTGCCTCAATAGGTGTAAGAGGCTGGGAGCACTGTCTATGTCCAGTACATGAACCACAATTTCCAGCTGAGCTCCTTGAGCCCTAGCCACAGGTACTTGTGGGGTGGGCTCCAGGGAACATGGTGCTTTGTCCCTCTCCCCACACACCCAGCTGCATGACTGCACCTGATTGAGCTGAGCTCTCCCTCCCCCCACACCCACCCTGGGTGACCACATCTGCTTCAGCTGTGGCCCCTCTCACCCCAGACCTAGCCTGGGTGACTGCACATGCTTCTGCAGGGGCCCCTCTGTGCACACCCAGCCTCGATGACTACAACCACTCCAGCTGGGATACCCCTCCCCACAACCCAACTTGGAAGGCCACACCTGCTTCAGTGGGGGCCCCTCTCAGGCATAGAGCTCCTCCCTCCACACAGCCTCACGCAGCCTGGCCTGTTCATGGTTACAGTCAGCAAGAGGTGGAGCCCAGGCCTCCTGCCTCCTGGTCTGAGCTCTGCTCTGAGGAGCATTCACTGAGGGGCAGGACTGTAGGTTTCTCAGCCTCCAGAGGAGACTAGCCAACCTGGATAGTAGGATGGAGCTCTGGCTCATGATATCATGGGGCTCACCAGGGAGTAACACCCTCCCCCTTTAGCACAAGGGCTGTGAGGTTCACACAGGGTCACAGTGAGCATTGAACTTCAGGAGGCCACTGACATCTCCTCCTCCTCTAAACTGAGGGCTGTGAGGTCCACACAGGGTCACAGTGAGCACTAGTTTCCAGGAGGCCATCATCACCCCTTCCTCCTCTTCTAAACTGAGGACTGTGAGATCCACACAGGGTCACAGAGAGCAGTGGACTCCAGGAGGCCATCTTCACAACCTGCTCCTCTAACCTGAGGGCTTTGAGTTCCACATGGGGCCACAGTGAACAGTAGACTCCAGGAGGCCATTGTCACCCCCTCCTCCTCTCCTAAACTGAGGGCTGTGAGGTCCACACAGTTCATAGTGACCAGTGGACTCCAGGAGGCCATCATCACCACCTCCCCCTCTAACCTGAGGGCTGTGAGGTCCACACAAGGTCACAGAGAGTAATGGACTCCAGGAGGTCATTATCACACTCTCCTCCTCAAACCTAAGGACTGTGAGGTCCACATGGGGTCACAGTGAGGAGTGGACTCATCACCTCTCCTCCACTCCAAGCCTAGGGCTGTGACATCTACTTGGGGTGTAAATGAGCCATGCAGCAGCCTCTGGATATCAGATGTGGAGGTACCCATTTCTCTCTGAAACCATTCTTCCACCATGCCTACAAATGCCCTCCTCTGAGGTCAGTGAAGTGTCTTTTGCGCCCCAGACTCCTCCCTGCTCTCCCTAGCAGTGGCTTCTTGTTCTTACACCAGTGCACCCCTTTGGCTGAAAAAACCCACCTGAAGATTCAGCTGCTAGGAGCTTGTCACCTAGAGATACCCAGGCGAAGGTGTAAGGCAAAAGACAGGGCACTCTTCTTGACACTGCTTGGAATAGACACTGGATAAACCAAACCTCCAGTAGGGCAGATGCATCAACTGGTGCACACCCAGTCACAAAATGCAAGCCCCAGCCTCAAAAGCTGATGAGAATCCATAGATGGATGGATATCAGGGTGCACAGTTAGGGAAAAAAAGGGGAACACATTTCAAAGACTAGGCTTTAATGGAGATGAACAAAATATTTGCTTCACAAATACAATGAATTACAAATTGGGAAATTCACACTCTTCCACACTGCCTGGACCTTCCCCAGCCAGGTTTGCCTTTCATGGGAGATGGCCTGTGACCACAGAGAGTTTAGGATGCAGCCCACATTCCACTCAGAAGGCTAAGAGGGTGCAAGAATATGGCCTTGTGCATGGCTGGAGGGATTGTGGCCAGCAGTGGAACACTCCTTCTCCAGGGAGGCCTTCAGTATGCAGAACAGACACTAATAAAGTACAGGAGTGTGGCCTTGTGCACAAGTGAAGGGAAGGCAGCCAGCAGTGGAAGATTGTGGGGAGCTGGATTGTCCCCCAGGGGCTGATCAGGAGGAGGGTGAGTGCCAACGGCTGGAACTCAGGTCCCCCCTCGTCCGGGGACCCCTTCTCTCCCAGCCGGGGAAATGAGGCAACCACACGCAGCTGATGGCAGCTCAGAATCCGTTTATTACTAAGGCACACGGGTTTTTATAGAGGAGGAGGGGAGACAGCCAAGGAATCAATAATCCTTCTAAGGGAGTTGCCAGGTGTTTTGTAGATTTCAATATAGACAAAAGATAGGAACATTCTGTAGTTGATACATTCTGACCCACCCTGTTTGACCTTTTGTATAACAAAGCACTACCTAGCAGCCCCTCCTGAAGGAATTTATGCAAATAGTAACAAGATTGCTCCAGGGCAGCTGATGAAATGGAGTGAAGGTCAGACCAAAGGTGAGACCCCAACAGAAGACTCCCTCTCCAAGGAGGCCTTCACTGTGCAGAACAAACAGGGTGCAGGAGTGTGGGAGGCCTTCACTGTGTAGAACACATGCTAACAAGGTGGAGGAATGAACATGATTGGAGGTAAGGCAGCCAGCACTGGAAAACTCCCTGTTGGAGACTAAGCCAAACATGATGCCTGGCCAAATGCTAGAGAAAAGAATTGGTGGTAAACAACTCTAAGAGGCTCAGCTGGCTTGTAATTAGCAAATTGCCTGACCACAGGACTAAGCTATTTGGCTGCTCATTTGTTACAATTGATTGAATGTGTTTTCACTGTATCCCTATTGGTTGTTGTAACAGATAAATACCAGGCGTATGGAGACAGAGAGGTAGATGACTCTAATAGATGACACTAGTGAGAGACCTTCCCATGCAGGCGGCAGAAATGATACAGAGACAGAGAAGTAGCCACTAGTCAGAGAAGCAGCAGTGGCAGAGACAGAGGAGAGCAGAAGAAGAAGCTGAGACAGAGAAGCAGCAGCAGCAGAGGCACAAAAGAAGAAAACCTAACATGCAGGCAGTAAGAGAGGAAGAAAAGCCTTGGGAGTAGAAATAGAGACTCTAAGAGAGAAAATGTGAATAGCCTTGGCTCTAAATGTAAAAGCCTCTAGTGAGAAGAGATATGTTTTAAGGCCTTGCCTCTAAAAGAGAGAAGGCAGAGAAGGAAGCACTTGGAGGCCTTTAGCTGCGGTAAAGGGAGAAATGAAGCACTTGGAGAACTCAGGGGCAGTGGGTCTACTTCATTCTCAGTCAACCGCTAAGTGAGAGCCGTTCAGTTCCTGCCGGCTGGGACCGGACAACTCCCTCTCTAGGAAGACCTTCACTGTGCAGAACACAGGCTAACAAAGTGGAGGATTGGGCATAGGTAGAGGGAAGGCAGCCAGCAGTGGAATATTCCCCTCTCTAGGGAGGCCTTCACTGTGCAGAACACACAGGAAGCTCAATTCTGATCTGGGGCAACCAGGTTGAACCACCTTCAACTCCTAAACATTTCCCACACTATCTCTCTAACAATGAGCTGCCAATCACACACCTGAAGCAAGGCAGTAGACTAAGAAGCCCTCAATATCTTTCAGCAGAAGCCCTTAGAGAACTCTGGGGATTCATTTTTCATCCAGGGTGAAGCTCTGTAGCTTGTGCTGAGCAGCTGGACAGGGCCCAACTCTTCCTGCTGGGGTGCTGGTCTGGCTCCTCAGGGACAGTTCAGCTCAGCTGCCACTGAAAACTCAAGAAACATCCTGGGGCTGGATCAGTGGCTCAGTGATTACAGTGCTTTCGTGGGATGTGCAAGTACATGGGTTCAAACCCCAGCACCCATGTACACAACTAAGTGTCAGAGAAACAAAAGCCATGTGAAAAACTCAATAAAAATTGATTCTGTCTCTCTCTCCCTCTATCTCTCTCTCTCTGTCTCTCTCTCTTTCACTGTTCTTCTCTTAAAAAAAAAAAGCATCCTGGCTCCCCAGAGGGAATCACAGGGGTCCTGGCCATTGGGACACTGCACCTGGAAAACCAGCAGAGTTACATGCAGGGGTCCCTCTACCAGGCTGAGGCCTATCTTCCTGCCTCTCCTTCTGGCCCTGTGCAGACCACCCTCTGTACCAGCCCTAACCCAGCTGCCAGTCCACTAACATCCAGCCATGAGTCACCTCTGACCCCGTCACCAATGGTCCCAGTTGAGCCCTCCTCAGCACAAGGAATTCAGGAGAAACAGGTAGTGCTCATGGGAAGACCTCACCTGGCTGGACAGCAGGGTCTGACTCAGCTCCACAGCAGACATAGGGCCTGGGAGGGCAGAGAGGGCCAGTGACAGTTCCAGGGGCCTGGAAGACAGATAAAGTCTGCCTCAAGGCCCAGGGAGTCATTCTAGGTGCTCAGTACTGATCATGGACACTTCCACCAGGGCTCTCCTATGTCTAGGGTGTCAGGAGAGGAATGTGACAGTGTGGGCACAGCCACTCCATGGGTCACATTTCCAGCAGGGCCCTCCCATGTTTAGAGTCAGGAGGGTGATGTGACAGTGTGGGCACAGTCACTCCATGGGTCACATTTCCAGCAGGGCCCTCCCATGTCTAAGGAGTCTGGATGGGAATGTGACAGTGCAGGCCCACACAAACATCCACCCATACAAACACCTACACCTTCTCCACTAACACCAACAATATGCCCGCCTGTAATTCTACCCCCACTGGGCACCTGTCTTGGCTTCCCTGGACTTCAGCATCAACATTAATGAGTCCCCTCTGTTCTAGGAACCTGGTTCTTGTGATCCCTTGTGTGGAAAGACAGATTTCATTGGGAACCGGATGTGTGGTACTGAGCCTTTCACCTACAGAGCTCCCACACCACCCCATTACATTCCTCCATGTCCTGTCTGCAGTCCCCTGGCTGTACCCCACCTGGGGGTCTTGGTCATCTTCTCTCCATCTCTGACAATACACAGCTTTGACACCATCAACAGCTAACTCAGACACCATCAGGACCAACCCCAGCCCCTACAAAACCACAACTTGGAATATAAAATCAGGATCTGATGCTGCTCGGAAATTCTTTTTTTTTCACATTTATTAGAAGTATATAGTGATACAGGATACAGATGAGGGGGAAACATTGTCAAAACAGTAGCAATCAATGGATATAAACTTTGTTAACCAGGGGTAATGCTAACGCATAGATAAGCTACTATGGATTTCATCTATTGCATTTTCCCCCAGAAGAACTCATGTGTTAAATGGGTATCTAGTGTAGGAATAACATCGGCTTCTGGAATGGTTCCCCCATCTTCCCAATCACCAGACTTCTATGAGTTCTTCATATACCGTCCCCCCTCCCCATCCCCTTCCCTACACCTCCAAGTTACCTAGGGAGCTTTCACTCCTGTTGCATTGAAAGTCATTCAATTTGAGGCTTTGTTAGGTCAGCCGTCTGTCCTACTGCTTCAACATAAATTCTAGTATCAACAGATGAGACAAACCATTCGGCCCTTAGGTCTCTGAGCGTGGGAGACTTCACTAAGCATAATTCTGTTCATCTTCATCCATTTGACTTCGAAAGCTATAATATTGTCTTCTCTGATGGCCGAGTAGTATTCCATAGGATATATGAACCAAAGCTTTTGTATCCGCTCATCAAGTGAGGGGCATCTGGGTTGGTTCCATAATCTAGCTATAGTAAATTGAGCTGCTATAAACATTGATGAAGCCACATTGCTATAATACGCTGATTCTAAATCTTTTGGGAAAATTCCCAGGAGTGGGATAGCTGGGTTGTAAGGTGGTTCCATCTTTAATTTTTTGAGGATTCTCCATAGTGCTTTCCATAGTGGCTGAAACAGTTTGCAGTCCCATCACCAGTGTAGCAGTGTTCCTCTTTTCCCACAGCCCCTCCAGCATCTGTTGTTGTTTGTATTTTTCATTTTTGCCACTCTAAAAGGAGTGACGTGGTATCTCATTGAAGTTTTGATATGCATTTTTTATATAGCTAATGATGTAGAGCATTTTCCCATATATTTATGGACTTTCTGAACTTCAACTGGAGAGAAGTTTCTTTTAAGTTCTTTAGCCCATTTATCGATTGGGTTTTTTGTGAGTTTGGATTTTAATTTCTTTAGTTTCCTATATATTCTGGGTATTAGCCCACTGTCCGAGGTGTAGCAGGCAAAAATTTTCTCCCATTCTGTGGGTTCTCTGTTGATGTTCTCAACTAAATCTTTAGCTGTGCAGAAGCTTTTTAGTTTAATTGCATCCCATTCATTTAATTTTGATTTTACAGCATGAGCCATAGGAGTTCTATTAAGGAAGAAGCGGCCGACTCCTATAAGGTGTAGTGTTGACCTGACTTCTTTTTCTAATAAATTTAAAGTTGTAGGCTTCATATCCAGGTCTTTGATCCATTTTGATTTATTTTTTATGCAGGGTGAAAGATAAGGATCCAGCTTCAGTTGTCTACAAATGGCAGTCCAATTTGTCCAACACAATTTGTTGAATAGGCTATCTTTTTTCCACACTGTACTTTTGCCCCCTTTATCAAATATCAAATAGTTAAAGATATAAAGGTTTGTTTCAGGATCTTCTATTCGGTTCCACTGGTCTTTGGTTCTGTTTTGATACCAATACCATGCTGTTTTTGCTACTACAGCTCTGTAATTTAATTTCAAGTCAGGGATTGAGATTCCTCCTATTTCTTCTTTTCTATAGAGTAGTGTTTTGGCTAGTCTGGGTCTCCTGTTGTTCCACATGAACTTGAGAATTACTTTATCTATATCTCTGAAAAATGCCATAGGTATCCTGATGGGAATTGCGTTGAATCTGTAAAGGGCTTTGGGTAGAATGGCCATCTTTATTATATTGATTCTGCCTAACCATGAGCATGGAATGTTTTTCCATCTACTCAGGTCTTCTGTAATTTCTTTTTTTAGTGTTTGATAATTTTCTTTGAATAGGTCTTTAATATCTTTTGTAAGGTTAATACCCAAATATTTCATTCTTTTGGAATTGATGGTGAATGGGAGAGATTTTCTGATTTCTTCTTCTGCAGCTTTATTGTTGGTGTAAAGAAATGCTAGTGATTTGCTGGAATTGATCTTGTATCCGCTTACCTTGCTAAAGTCACCTATAAGGTCTAGGAGTTTTCTGGCCGATGTTATTGGGTCTTCTAGGTATAAAATCATGTCGTTTGCAAATAGAGATAACTTAACTTTCTCTTTTCCTAAATGAATACCTTTGATTTCCTTGTCTTGCCTGATAGCTCTAGCAAGGGTTTCAAGGACTA
>PVKS010024702.1:0-30732 GCA_004027875.1 Aplodontia rufa | reverse complement strand
GTAGGGTACACAGAGCACACTAGGACCTGCTGCTGTAGGTGTCTTCCTGAGTGCTTGTGCTGGAAACTCTGGAAATGGTGGCAGGAGTGGGAAGAGTATTGGGCAACTGTCTTGGTACCAGGAATTCACTCGATGTGTGGTTTCTCCTGTTGCATAAGACAGCATGTATGTCTAACAAATGAGTTTCTGTGTGTAGTCAATGAAAATGATTTGGTATCTTTGTTATAACCATTAAAATCCTCGTTGGCGTGACTCTAATCTGGAAATTTGATACTTGAATTTGGAGTATGAGTCACTGGCTCCGCAGTACTGCAGGAGTCTTGTGACATTCAGACTTTTGATATGATCACTACCGAGAAAAGCACCAGGGGTGTTTGTTATTACTTCTCATCATCTGGTTAACCAAGAAATGCTGCAAGACGGTGTGTGCATGTTGGGCTCTCTTTTTTGTCTCCTGGCCTTTAAGAAGTTTCTTTCTCTTGCAAAAATTCAGTATAAGCTGGGTGTGGTGGCACATGCCTGTGATCCCAGTGGCATAGGAGGCTGAAGCAGGAGGGTCAGAAGTTCAAAACCAGCCTGGGCAACTTAGCTAGACCCTGTCTCAAAATAAAATCTGTAAAAATAAACATCACTGGGGTGTGGCTCAGTGATTGAATGCCTCTAGGTTCAATCCCTGGTACCAAATGAACCAAAATGTGATATAATGACATCACTTACCATGGATGCTGCTCCATTAAATAACATCACCAATTGTTTTGGTGGAAATTTCTGGGTGGCTTCCACCTTTGAGTCCAAAAATGTGACTACCCAAGTCTAATCCTTTGCTACTTCCTTTCAGATAGTTTTGAGAGAGCTGCACTGTTGAATGACCATGTTGAGTCAGAATCTGGAAAAAATGTGACACTCGCCTGTCAGCTCCAGATGGACTGGCCGGTGCAGCGAGTCACCTGGGAAAAGATCCAGCCCCATCAGATTGACCTCCTCGCTTCCTGCAATCTGTCCCAAGGCAAGAGCTACACCTCCAAGTACCAGAGGCTGGTCCTGAGCAACTGCAGCCAGGGCAGCAGGAGCAGCTCCATCCTCGTCCCCAACGCCACCGCCTCCGACTCAGGGCTGTACCGCTGCTGCTTCACAGCACGCACGGGCGAAAATGAAACCTTCGTGATGAAATTGACCATAACCGAGGGTGAGTGGGCCGCGGGTACGTTTAAGGGGCAGAAATGGAAAGCAGCCGGCCATCATGGGCCGGTCTCTGCTGCTCTTCATTCAACGAGACTCTGCTGTGCAGCAGCATTTCTAATAGTTGAATCTAGGTACATTTACCATTATTAAGGATTTAGGATTGCTTTATCTTGCTAATCCATCCAGCACAGACTTTACAATAAAAATATTTTCTTATCTGCTACATTCCTGAAATTAAAGAATCAAAACCAAAAATATGGTATCGCCACCCTAAGTTTCCAATCTTATAACTCTACCGTAATAATTTCAGTACTGTTTTTGATGTGGGTGACTGGTCTTTGTCACCCCTAGGTTACCCCAGAAATAACAAGGTGGTGCAGGGTCAGGGGGCTGAGTGGAAGGCAAGAAGCATTGGACCCTGTGGCTGCTGCTCGGCCAGATCAGAGCCTTGTTTTCTTCAGTCAGTTTCAGACTTGGACACAGAAGCAGCCTGACCTTGGGGTCAATGAATGTGACATTTGGGGCCTGGGAGTGGTCCCTTGCTTTTTTCTGTGGCCTCAGTCAGTTCCCTCTCCTTGGCTTGTCTTTGTACACTTGGAACTGGGGCTTCCTAGGCATAAGAGGCTAAGGGAGGAGGATCACAAGTTCAAAGCCAGCCTCAGCAACTCAGCAAGGCCCTAAGCAGCTAAGCAACTTGGCTGCCCCTTTTGTCTACTCACAGGGCAGGCTGACAGCTCTTGCTGCACTAGAATCAAAGAAGAAAATATCTGTAGCCCTCAGCCACTGCTGCTGCTGTAGCGATTGCAAAGAGGACAGTTGCCAGAGGACAGCAGGCTTTCCTATGCAGCCGAGCCTGCTCTGTGCCTCTCAGTGACAGCAGGAGCCTTGTTTGAGATGTACCTTGGGCTTAGAACTTAATGCCAAGAATGGGTGATAGAAACATTAGCAGAGATGCCACATTTTTAAATGTTTACTCTATTTCTGCTTACACAGAAAGTAGTTTTTACCTAATAAGTCTTGCATTGCAGAAGTAGTTTTTGAACCTGGCTAGGGGAAAAAAAGGAAAAGAGTAAAACCAGATGCTAGCTTTTTCTTAGAGACCAAGGCAAGAAAATGTTCTATTCAGAAATGACGTTATAATCATTTTGAAAC
Organism: Aplodontia rufa; assembly: GCA_004027875.1. Classification (NCBI taxonomy): domain Eukaryota; kingdom Metazoa; phylum Chordata; class Mammalia; order Rodentia; family Aplodontiidae; genus Aplodontia; species Aplodontia rufa. Next base: position 28,398 of record PVKS010024702.1, on the reverse strand, counting down.
ATGTAGGAAATAAGGCCTTGTTCATTGTGTGCTGAACAAGCTATTATAAACATCTCAAATCAGAGAGGAAATGAAGGTGAGAGATTTTTAGGAGATTTGGCTATTTAACTTTTACTAATTAATAAACATGTCCAAATTTGTCCAAATAGGACTTTCTTGCACAAAACTTTCTTTGTCCATAAATTATAAACAATGTCAAAAGTGTGCCAATGAAATGAGGTGACAGTTTAATAGTAGGTGCTATTCATGCCCAAGAGTTCTGAACAGCTGAAAAATGGCTTTTTGACATTCAATTGACAGATTGAAAGAATAACAACTGGACTTATATCCATTAGTAAGCAAGTCTAATTGGTGAAGATGACAGTTACTGACTGTGTTTGGGTTTAATTCCTTTTTCAATTATAATAAGTAAAGCTTGAATCTTTAAAAACCAGACTGAAAGCAAAATAGATCATTTGTGTTTTCTGCGGTGCGATTTGATTATTTCAAGTCCTGAGGCTGTTTGGTCAAAAATCAATGTGGAGATTAAAGCAGAAAGACAGAAATAAGATGTGGAGCAGATTTAATTTATTTCAACCACTGAGGGAAAGGTGACTGTGACACAGAATTTATAAAGTGGCACACATGGTTTTGTTAGTTCCCATCTACTTCTTTTATGGGACATACTACTGGATCTGAAAGAGAGGATTCTAAGACTCAAGTTTATACGCACAGGTTTCTCTCCTGCCTGCTTCCTGTCTGTCATCAGACAAGAATTATTTAGTCTGAGGTCATCCAGGAGATTTTGTAGAATCTCCAGCCAATAACTGGGTAATTGCCAACCAATACATCATATGCCCAGGCCTTGCTGTGATTTATACAGAGGAGGAAAATGGCGGAAGCATGAATTGAGTTGCGTTTCACTTTCTCTGCTGAATAAAAAGAAACAGCTGTCTCTTAACTGCACTAGTGACCTGGGAATTGTGTAAAATAGTTCCAGATATTTCTGAACCTGAAACTTGACCACAAGACCAACGAAGGGAGAAAATGTGTGTTTATTGACACCCAATCAGTATTGTTTTTGGTCTTCGATATCCTCCAGCTTTTCATTAGTCACGAGAGAGGTATTTTAGGTACCACCAAAATAAATTATGAAGTCATTTTAATATTAGCTAAATGCTATGCAGTCTGGTATTGTTTAAATTGAGCTTGTTGATTAGAAGAAGGATGAGGATAAAATAAATGAAACTGGCTCTCACAGAAAGTTCCCAGAGGAGACTAATTCTGAATATTCTTCGGTTCACAAGTGATTAGTGTACTTACTCATCCTTCTGTAATCTTTTTCCACCCACAGGGCCACTTGCCTGAGCCCCTGTGTTTCAAATAAGGTGTTGGATGGTGATTAGGGCTGATGAATGAGGACATGAGGGTTACAGAGAGTGAAATGTCATGGGGGGGATGAGGGATAGTGTGGGTGATTGCAATCAGATTACCAAGTTGGCACAGAGTCCAGGTTCTGGATGTATACAGAATGAAGTAGGCTAAATAAAACAACGGCTTGGTGAAATCTTGGATTTGTGTAATAGTTAAGGGAAGCCTGTGCCTTCTTGAGCAAAGAAGGCAGCATAGATTCAAGGAAGGCCAGGTTGTCTCTAAGTTTTAGAATACAAGATTTTCACCTCTTCAGTTAGGTTTATTCGTAAGTATTTTATTTTGTTTTTGTTATTGTTGTAAATGGGGTTATTGCCTTCATTTCTTTTTTGTGTTATTTGTTGTTTACAGAAAAACAATGGCTTTTTGTATATTGCTTTAGCATCCTGCTACTTTTCTGAATCATTTCTTAGTTCTAGCAGTGTGTGTGTGTGTGTATGTGTGTGTGTGTTTTCCAGGATTTTATACAGATGTGATTCTCTCATCTGCAAACTGATCATTTTGCTTTTGCCTTTCCTGCTGGGATGCTCTTTCCCACCGTGTCTAATTGCTGTGGCTGGCCAGGGCTTCTAGGACTTTATTGAGTACAAGAAGAGGGTGGGCACATTTGTCTTGCTCCTGATCTTAGAGGAAAGGTTTGCAGTTTTTCACTCTTCAGTCCTTTCACATATGGACTTTATTATTTTGAGGTAAGTTCCTTCAATAACAAGTTTAAAAGTTTTTATTATGTCAAGATGTTAAGTTTTGTCGAATGCTTTTCTACTTCTGTGGAGATGGTCATGTGATCTTTATATCATTTGTGAATGTGGCATATTTCATTGAGTGATTTGCCTGCGTTGAACCATCCTTGCATCCTCCAGGGGTAAATCCCACCTGATCACGGTGTACTAACCTTTTAATGTGCTGTCCAGTTCAGTTTGTTAATATTTTGCTGAGGATTTCTTCATTTATGTCCATTAGGGATATTGCTTTGCTTTTCTTGTGGTGTTTTCTGGGTTTGTTATCAGAGCAGTGTGGTTCTCATAAGATGAATTTGGGAGTGTTCCCTCTTCTACTTTTTGGAAAAGTTTAAGAAAGGCTTGTGTTAATTCTGCCTTGTAGGTTTGGTAAAATTTGTCTGTGAAGCCATCTTGCCCTGGGATTAGTGGATGGACTGCAGGCCCCAGACTCACCTGAGCTGAGTGGCTCAGACAAGGGGAGAGCGATGTCAGCAATGTGCACCTCAGCCCTGCCACTCATCCAGGCCTACCTTCTCTCCTGACCTGCTTTCTTTATCTCACCACATTTGCTTTCTTTCCACAAAGTTTCAACCAGGTGTCTCTGTGTTCATGTTTTGTCTGTGTTAGTCCAAACTGCTTCCCTATCTTTGAACCCTTAAGCATCTTGAATTTCTCAAATTTTTGTAACTTAAAAATGGCTACCTTTAGATGACTTCAGAACTGCATCCTTTTGTGTGGTCAACACTCACAGCAACGATTACTTGAGGCCAGGGATAATGCCTCCTCTGTTTAAGATTGTCAAAGAGTATTCTTAGCCTGTGCTCAACAAGGGCTCCTGACTGATGATATATTAATATTTCCACTGATCCTGGTAGGAATGACATTCATTGTAGCTTTAAATTTTCTGTGTAGATTATTTTGAGATTTTCTTTGTCAACATTTAACATTTGAGAATTAGTGATTGCTTACCAAAGAAAAGGAGCTCTCAGAAGATCAGTTGCAATGTTTGGGGAGAAATTTTGTCTGTGTAACTTTCAGGAAGGTCTATTCGCTCTTTAAATTTTCATTTTCTTATTTAACATAATGGTACACATTTGCTAGTCTCAAGGGCTGGAGGATGGGTTTGTAAATTTAAATTATAGGAGCATTCACTAGGAAATCATGTAGCCACAGCCACGGGAATCTTTCCACGCCGTTTCTTCTGTAAGGTTTGGGGATGGTGAGGGGTAGCACGGGGGATTGGAGTGTTGTAGATGATGCATTTTGCTTATCGATGGCTTTGTGAAGATTCCTGAGTCGGGGACTCTGTTCTCTTGAGTCAAACTAGGAGAATAGCTTTTAATTCCTGCTAAAATTCAAGCAGTTGTCTGCATTTTGATTTGGATTCTAGAACAGTTAAAGGCTGTGGATCAGTTTTTATTTTTATTTTTAGGATTTTGTTAATTCAGAGCCTTTTTTCCTATCACTATGAATTTAGAGTAGATGTGACCATAGGAGATATGGTGATTGAGCTGGTGTACACTGGTCTGATGGATACACCCATTTCCATGATACAGTGTAACGAACTTGGGCCTTTTATAATTTTTACCTACATGGAAAATAAAATGTCCAAGACAGTTAATTTGTATGATAAGACCACACACCCAGAATCCCAGAGCAGCAGTGACACTACTCATAAGTTAGCAGAGCCTCTTCTGAAACAGCCCAATTTAGCTTCTGTTCAAATTCTGGACGATGACTGGGTATACAGATGTAGCTCACTGTTCCCAACATCACAAGTGAGTTGATTTCCTCAATCATGGCCTATTATGTCATCGGATCTTTCAGTTGCCTCTGCCCAAATCAGGGTCTTTATATGACACTGCATTTTTTAAAAATCACAACTGGTCAGTTGTGATTTTTTAAAAATCACAATTTGCTTTGTAAGCCCCACATATTGACTTATTCATTTTTTTCCAATGCATAAAACCATAGAATATTTATCTGTAGTCATTTTCATACGTACCCTATTTGTATAGATAAATGAGATATTGAATTGAATAATAGTGACAAGTTAATATCAGCGAGAAGGATATTCTGAAAGGTCACATATTAAATTGATTTGTTAAGTAACACTATTGAATGTGCTTAGTAATGTATATACAAAGAATTGTCATTTTGAACGTAGGCCTTTGTCTTCAGAGTGAATTTCAAGGTCCTTTCATGAAGTTTTCCTCTCCTTTGGAAGTTAGCCAGATAGACATTCAAATTCAAACACACTGATTTTCTTTTTCCTTAAAATCCACACATGGCCATATTTATTCAAGAGACCTTTCTAATGGCTCCAACCACAAAATAACCATATATATACCTCTTTGTCATGCATGGGCTTTCTGTTCTGAGAGCTCCAGGGAATTGCTAACAGCCTGTGTTTGTCAGGCTTAGAGCTTGGTTAGAATCTGAACATGGATGAAAGTGGGAGGTTTTTCTCCAAAGGCAAGTACTTCACGTCTTTAGAAGTCAGTTCTTCATATAAGATTAATGGCATTTTCATCTTAACAGAAATCTTAGTTGTACATGTTCACTTAATCAGATGAAGACGTATAACTTCATCTGAAGTATTTCAAACACAGTGACTTGACTAGACTTGACAAATACTCAAAGGCAACATAATGAGTTTGTAGAGGACTATGCTATTTAAAAAATAAGGACATGAAGAATAAGTATGGGTCTATCATTTGTGGAGTTACGTTTTTGAACCTCAACTTGTATCTTTTAAAGCTATAATTTACGCTGAAATGATTCAGTGTTTCTTAAAGGTATTTACTCAACTGAGAAATAAGTTTTCCTTGTACAGCTTTTATAAAATAAATATTTTGTAATCCTCTTTGGTCACTCTTAGATTTATTTCCAGAATAAATTCAGCGAACTCCAGTATGTTTTAGAACTCAGAAGCAGACATGGTGCTCATAGTTTTTCAGCAGTAATGATGATGTTTTATTTCATTAATTCACAAGGAGAGATTATTCCTTTCAAAAGTATAAAGTTGAAATGTTAATACTCTCCTTGGGTTGGAGGAAGGGGAAAATGTCTTAGTGATATTGATAGTGAGGGAAAAAAACCCCACCATGTCATGATGACGATGAGTATGGGCAGGGGAAGAGCAGATGCTGAGTAGAGAAGATGCTCAAGGACCCCACATGCACATAAGCCACAAATCTGGGCTATGGAGGAAGCTTGTGAATCAGAAGCAGGCGGGCTCACAAAGTACGGTTGTTCTGCTGTTAATGTGCCTTCAGTTTTTCATCTCATTTGGAGCAGTAGGATAGATTCTTCACTCTTCATTTATGTGTGTGTATGCTTGCACATGTATATGAATTAATATATCTGTGAACATTTGTTAGAAGGAGCAACAAATTCCTTATTCAACCTGCTATGTAGTAAGCAGTCAATAGATACATGTGGTGATTTGGGCAGTTTTACACCATGCTCACACACGTGTGGACATGCCAAATCTCAAATGCTTTTGTCATTTCATTTTGCTTGTGTGTTGACTACTGTTTTGTCTTCCTGATCCAATAAAGAATTGCATCATTCTTCATTTTAAAGAGAGGGAGAGAGTGAGATGGAGAGAAAGAGAGGATCAGTTTTATTTATTTTTTCATCTGGCATTTTTTTTCTCCGACACTTAGTTTTGTGTGTGGTGCTGATGTTCAAACCTGGGTCCTTATGCGAGTCAAGTGCTCCAAGTGCTGAGCAACTGCTCCAGCCCAAGGAAGGTATCATTTTTGAAATCTCATCATGCAATTTCTTGTAAAATCAATGACCCTTTTAAAAGATGAATGATTACATGGGCAGCAAACTCCAGTGTATAAAGCTTCAGATTATGAAATTATTTTGAGAATCTTGTTTCTTATCGTTAGGCATTGGTTTGTACACATTTTTGACTATTTTTAGAGAGAAAGGGACAGTGAGAGAGAAAGAGAGAATCAATTTTATTTACTTTTCATGTGGCTTTCATTGGTCCAACACTGTTGTGTACGTGGTGCTAGGGTTCTAACCTGTGTCCTCGTGCATGCCAGGCAAGCGCTGTAACTACTGAGCCACTGCTCCAGCCCCTGTACACACATTTTTGTGAAGTATTTAGTGATTTTATTTTTGTACAATTGCTTAAAATTGGATAAGAACATTTGGAGGCAAATGTTCAGCCCAAAGCTTTCTGTGTGTTTCGTACTCTGAAAAGATCTGTGTTATATTTATAACACACTTATATATAGGTGTTTGTGAATGGCATTGCTATGGTTTGGGTCTTGAACATCTCCCAAAGGCCTGTGTGATAAAGACTTGGTCCCTGGGTCAAGCTGTTTGGAGGTGGTGGAACCTTTGGAAGATGGGCCTGGTGGGCTCATCTTTAGACGGGCAGGTGTACCTTGAAGGGAATGCAACTTTTCCTTCTCAACGTGTGGTGAATAGTTTTATTCCACCATGCACTCCCCCCATAATGTGCTCCCTCCCTGGAGGCCCCAAAGCAATAGCACCACTTGATCATGGGTGGGAATCTCCAAAACTGTGAACCAAAACAAACTTTCTCTTCAGATTATCTCAGATACTTGTTACTGGTGATCTGAAGCCCACTAAAGGCCACATGGCTTGGATCTTGACCTTGCCCAAGGACTCCCTGAAAGAGTTGTAACTAGCAGCTGTAAGAATTAAGTGTCACGAGGCTTTGTCTTGGTTACTATTTGCCAAACATGTATGGTGCTTCTACGTGTGCCAGTTACTATTCTAAGAATATACGCATTGGGGCTGGAACAGTGGTTCAGTGGTTATAGTGCTTGCCTGGCATGCGTGAGGAAGTGGGTTCAAACCCCAGGACCATGTATGCAATGAAGTGTCACAGCAACAAGAGCCACATAAAAAACTAAATAAAATTGATTCTCTCTCTCTCACTGTCCCTCTCTCTTAAAAAAAAAAAAAAAGAATATGTGCATAATTGTTGACCTGTCGCAACTCTATTTTATCTACGTCTTCCAGATGAGGAAGAGAGGGAGTTGAGTCACATGAGGCGGGTTCTTTTACCAGTGACTCACAGTGCTAGGCTCCAGAGAGCAGGGCTGGGTGTTGAAAAAGTCAAGTCCCCACCAAGAACAGATTAGGCTATGCTAAGAATTAACTGTGTCCCCCAGTGTTCAAATGTTGGAAACCCAATCCCTGTATTGTAGTGTTGACAGAAGGGACCTGTAAGAGGTGTGTGGGTCAGGAGGGCTCTGTCTTCATGGATGGATTAATTCCCTCATTGTGGAATGGGCGAGTTAGCATGGAGTGGGCTCCAGAGAGCAAGGCCAGTCCGCCCCTCCCTCCTCTCTCACGCCTGCCCTTCCACCACCCACCAGGAGAGGGTGCAGCAAGAAGGACCCAGCCAGATACCGCCACTCTGGTCTTGGATTTCAAGAACCATGAACCAAATGAATTTTCATTCAATATAATTTCTCATCCAGTGGTGTTCAGTTGCAGAAGCCTCAGAAGAACCAGGTCAGGCAACTTTAGGAGCAGTCGGTGGGCATCAGGATATCACAGTTTTTGAGAGTGATGTGGTGGAGTCTTGGCTGTCTCACAACTTCTGAGCATTGCAAACTTCCTGTGCACCAGGGCCCTTCACCAGGTCCCCCCACTAGAGTCCTCCCCTGTGGAAAAGTCTGTTCCCTTGAGCAACTGCCCAGGAATCTGCTAAAAGTTCCCGTGCATGCCCCTCCTTCCCTCTTTTTTTTTTTTTTTAAAGAAGTTTATTTGTTGAACAATCAAATATGTTTCCAACAAAACTATATATATATTTTTTTCTGAAAATTAGATTTATCCCCTAGAACTCCCCAATCCCTCTCCCCTCCTTCCCAATACATCTCTACAAATGTCTTAGGTTGTGTGTCACTACATCTTATCAGGGTTTAATACATGAGAGTTGATCACCTTTCACAATGGCTAGGGTCTAGCTCCAGCCTCCGAAGATGAGTGAAGACATTCAATCCTTGGTTCTCTGGGTTAGGCTGACTTCACTCTGCACAATTTCTTCCATTGCCATCCATTTACCTTCAAAGGCTGCAATATCATTGCTTCTAATTGCTGAGTAGAACTGAGGGGCATCTGGGTTATTTCCATAATTTAGCTATTGTAAATTGCGCTGTTATGAACCCTTCCTTCCCTCTTAAGCTCCTCTTTCCAACTCTTCTCAAATCCTATTCTCTTCTTTTTTAAAATCAATGGGCCTTAATGACTTAAGCACTATTGGAACCAGAGCTGAAGTATGTGGAAATGGGATTATGGTTCTTCCATCCTTGAGATAGCAAAGGATTAAGCACAAAACCTTGCATGGAAAACCAGGAGTCTGCTTCCTGTAATAACATGTCCTGACCACTTGAATTCTCTCCTGCTTATTTAACTTTCTATTGGACAGTTAAGTACATAAATAGCACGGTGTGCCTATCATGTGTTTTATTGCAATTTTCAGATGGCAGCTGGTTTATCTTTATTTCATCAGAGCGTTTGAAAATTCCCCATTGTACCCTTGAGGATAAGCACAATAGTGACATAGTAGTATAGAGGCACATCTGGTTCAATAACAGGAATGTTAACCATGTGCTGGGGGAATATGAGAAGCGAAGTCTCCTCTAATGTCTCCTCTAAATGTCTCACATCTTGGTGGCAGGAGGTAGTTTCTACCTTGGGGATGGAGCCTGTGGAGGCCAGCCTCCCTCCCTCCCACAGAGACAGGGAGGTGGGGGCTGTGTCTTCTTCAATGTCTCCATTTCAGAGGGCTGGCCCCAGGTCCTTGAGAAGGATACTTCTCCACCTCAGAATTGACAAGAAGCTCACTTGGATTTAAAAAGATTTACATGTGGGCTGGAGCAGTGGCTCACTGGTATCATGCTTGCCTGGCTTGTGTGAGGACTCAGGTTCAAACTCCAGAATTTATACACAACTAAGTGTTGGAGCAATGAAAAACCAGATGAAAAACTAAATAAAATTGTTTTTCTTTTTTAAAAAAAGATTTACATGCATCTCTGAATCTCTCAGAGTTTAAGAGACCAAGACAAATAATAAGTTTTTCTAAAGTTAGTGCTCTAGGAAAGGAGAGAACACAGAAATCCAAGGGAGGTGGGTGGAGTCAGCTGCCAAAGCTCCCCTGGAAGTGCTTTCAAGTACAGCAGTGTTTCCCAAAGCTATCTCTCTCTCTCTCTCTGTGTCTGTCTGTCTGTCTGTCTCTCTCTCTCTCTATATATATATCATCTCATTTTTTATTACTTCTATAAACAAGGCTTATTATATACATATATAAACCAATATAAGAATATATGTAATAATGTACATGTTCCTACAATAACGCAATAAAGCATTGCTTTAAGATGAGTCGTTGTGTTATAAATAAAATCAAACACTTGGTTGGGTATGTGTGAGCAAGGCAGAAATTTTGCTTTTGCCAAAGGGTGAAAAGAAAATGCATGCAGGAATCAGGAAAATCAGGTGGGTTTTAACTTCACCCTGGCCCAATGCTGCCCTTAGCTCTGATTGGAGGAGCTCATGTGCACAATCTACACGGTTGGCTAAAGTAAGGTGGAGACAGGTACAAAGAGGAAGTAGATGGCCACTGGGAGAAAGAGAGGGTCGCTGGAGAGAGGTAGACATGTGTTGGTAGAGGTCACTGGAAAGAGATGGGCGAGTACTGGAAGAGGTCCCCGAAAGAAGTGGATTTGCGCAGGGGAGAGAGTTAATATCTTGAAGGGGAAGGGGGATCTAAAATTGGAGGTAGTCTATCCTGCATCATATCTTCAATTTTGACAGAAAAGTAAAACATAAATCTTACAATTGGTATCAAGAAACAAATATGACTTCTCAGTTGGGTTAGGGACCCTCAGACCCTCCCAAGTAGATCTGGAATTGTGCAGAAGGTACATAGAATTCATCCTGGAGTCATACTCATGGATTTCAGTAAATGAATCCCTAGTCAGTGAAGATAAAGGTGCAGGTCAAGTGGGAAGCAGGTGTTTTGCGTAAACCACACTGATGTATAGACAGTTTCGACACAACGAACTCTTATGCATTCAGCAATGGTAGAAAGGCACCCCAAATCCAAGCTCCCTCATGCCAGCCAAGGGCCAGTCTTATAAACAGTCCCTCTTCTAGGGACTGCATTCTTGGGCTGCTACAATAAGTCTTCTCTGTGTGCCAACTCACTAATAAAGTGGGCATGACATGTCTAGTTCTTGACATTCTGATTTACAATACTTTTGACTAATGTGTGTTTACAAAAATACTAAGGCAAGTGTGCAAAAAGTGTAACGTAAGACTAGGACATATTTGGCCAAGAAGCTAAGACATCCAATATAACAGAGTCAGCCTTGAAATTTTTCTCAATAACTACAGAATGAAAGCTGTTCACTGTCCCTTTGTCCTGGTGTGGTGACTTAAATGCTCCACCATGTGGCATCACTATCGAGCACCACATCTCAAGGCACAGCATTATGACCTGCCATGGAGCCAGGGAGCGTCACCAATGCAGTCCTGCTACTTTGTGCAGCTACCGCGTAAAGCCACTTCAGACTGTACACTTGTCAGCCGACAAAGTTCCATTCCAGAAACTGTTTTACACCGAGAGGCAAACTGTAGCAAAATTGTACTTTAGGATAGAAACCTGCTTCCTTCTTTGGTTTGTTCAGTAATTACAGGATAACTATGTAGATCCTCTGTTCCTCATGTTCCTCAGTTAAAATCTGATAGCATTTTTATTTTGAGGATGCATATTTGTGATTTACTCAGAAGGAAGATTGGAGATTGATGTCATGGTTTCTGAAAATTATTTATTCCCTGGGACCTTCTTGCTATAAAACAGAGAAAGGATTCTGAAATGTGAAGAGTATAAAACTGATTTACACAAAGACAGATGACCTTTGAAAACTTGGAGTATTACCATGCCAATATCCATCTGATGCGTATTTCAAGCACACATTGCTGACAACTTTGGGCTACCGTAATTTCCAGTGGTCATCCAGTGCTACTACGATTGTTTTGTGTATGGTGATCAACACTACATCTGTTCTTCCCCAAGAAGGTGAATCTGACTGCAGGAGCAGGCATCCTATTACACACTTCAACAAGACATTTCAACACAAATGAATCAAATTATTTAACCCTAATTTGCAATGGGTGTACATAAAATATAAGTGTATATGTAATGCACACAATTAATAGTTTATATTATGTGTTGCTTAAAATACTTAAAGTATGTCTATGTGTTTTAATTAAGTCCCATAGCTACCCTTGGGTTTGATTTTATCATCATCTTAAACTGCCAAGATAAAGTAAGAGATTAAATATCCTATGTAAAATCTTCCACGGACAAGGATTAGAAGGGAGGACCAAGTCCCACAGCTTCCCTCCTCCATGTCTGTGCTTTCAGCCAACCAAAGTCTAATGGGAGATGAAGTTTGGGTATTTTTTGTGTCGTATAGTGAGTTGAGACTTGGAATGACCTGCTCCTGCAGAATCCATCAGCTCACACCTATCTTCCCCATGTAGATGTGCTCACTGTGCTCATAGAATGGGAGCTAACATTTCCGCCTCTCTTTGTAATGAGGCAAGAAAAGAATAGTTCTAACTGGTATTGCCAGGACTTACTCGGGGCTGGTTAGAGGGTTGTGATGTGTGAGTTCTTTCTGGCTTGTTTTCTGGTCCAGTTGTTTAGGTATAAGTTACTGGGTTCCTTCCCTCGCTAACCCTAACTCCGATAAAGGGGAAACAGCAGGCATTGGGGCTGCTTCGCCTGCTAGGCTGTGTAGGCACGGCCTGGCAGCATTTCTATCAAGAGTCGTTTCTAAAGGTTTATAACTCAGCCAATAAATACTTGTCACTGGCAGAAACTTAGCCTGGAGGGTCACAGGCCTGGAGTAAATCATTCTTTTATAAATTTCACTGACTCACTTTAAATTGTTTTAACTGTATTTATCTTCTGAGATGGGAGGAGAAATAATGGCTTTATGGTTCAAGACACTTTCATCCTCCTATGAATCAACACACATTGGGATGTAAGCAAAAAAGTCAGCAAAAACGTGGCCACTGGAACAGACAATAGTTTTCCTTTCTTTAGAGGAGGGCTTGAGGGCCACCATCACTCAACCAGAGATCTATTAGCAGAACTTGGGGGAAAGTGAATGCTGTGCATTATTAACTCCCCGAAGCATCCATTCCCTCTTGCTTCTTTTCCATCCATGTGGGGCCCAGCGAATTGCATGGTCACACCATTGTGACCATTCATGCTGTGGCCAGGCAGGGCAGCAAGGCAGGGAGCAGCTGTGTCTCCAGCTGAGATGGTCCCTGTGCTGTCTCAGAGAGTGGCTGAATCTGCACCTCACCTCCACGCTTCTACATTTCTTTCTTTTCTTTTCTTTCTTTCTTTCTTTCTTTTTTTTTTTTAGAGAAGGACAGTGAGAGAGAGAATCAATTTTTATTGAGCTTTTCACATGGCTTTTGTTGTTCCGACACAGTTGCGTACGTGGGTTGCTGGGGTTTGAACCCGTGTACTTGCACATGTCGGGCAAGCGCTGTAACCACTAAGCCACCGCTCCAGCCCTACATTTATTTCTTAAGGAAATTTATTTTCATGCCAGTTTTTAAGTTATGTAGGACTTTTCAAAATAATATAATTCCATTGAATTGGGTGTACAATTTGTTTTACCCTCCACTTCATCGGTTTTGCCAGATACCTGGTACACCTTGAAATAGGATGTACGTAAATACTGAAGGAATAAATGATCCAACTCCAATGATCAGACATTGCTAGAAGCAGTTAAAAATAGGGACTGTATTTCAAATTGAAGAATTTGAATTTCGGATTTATAATTGACCAACTGTCACACAAATGGTCATAGTTTCAAGTGGATTCTACTTCTGAATTTGTATAACTTAGAGCTTAATAATAAACATCATCTGAATTCTTAAGGATTCTGAGTCTACTTCTAAAAGAAGCTCTACATCCTAGCCTATTAAACATAGCCACTGATGTTTGGTAAAATGTTCTGTTTTACAAATATGGACCTTTAAAATTTTGTACTAATTTTTCCTGATTATAAAAGCAATATATCCTTTAGGAAAATTAATAAACACCAAAAAGCCTAAAGAAAATAATTGCTTTAAAAATTTAAAAGTAAATAATTGTCAAAGATTAAATATAGTATATATTCATATATACTATATAATATATATAGTATATTATAGTATATAGAATATAATATAATGGCTTCCTATAAGTATATATTGTGTAATGATAACCACAATCAAATTAATTACTACATTCCTTACCATGCATGCTAAAACTTAGATACCCTGAACTTGTTCATCTTGCCTGTGACTCTCATTTCCACCTTCTCTGCACCCTCAGCTCCTGGAATCCACTGTTTTCCTCTCTGCCTCTGTGTTTTCTACATTTTGAGATGACACCGACTAGAGAGATTGTGCAGCATTTGGCTGTCTATGTCTGACTTATTTCACTTAATATAATGTCCTTTAGGTTTATCCGTGTTGTCACAAGTCTCAGGATTTCATTGTCAAAAAGCAGAATGCAGATGAAAAAACGGGCCCTAGACCTGAAAAAACATTTTCCAAAGATGACATAAAAATGGCAATTAGGTATATAAAAAATTGGCCAACTTGATAATCATCAGGGAAATGCAAATCAAGGCCACAATGAGATTCCACCTCACACCTGTTTGGATGGCTGCTATCAAACAGACAGGAGATAACAATGTTGGTGAGAATGTGGGGAGAAAGGAAGCCGTCTGCAGTGTTGGTGGGAATTTAAATTGGAATACTATTCTGGAACACAGTATGGAAGTGCCACAAGAAATGAAAATAGAACTACTGCACAACCGGAGCAGTCCCTCAGTTGGGTGTTATCTGCAAAGAAACAGAATGGGTATCTCGAAGGGAGATGTGCACCCCCTGTTCATGTGGCATAATTCATAATAGCATGGGGGAATGGCCTTTATGCCCATTGGCTGACGAGTGGATGGAGAACACATGCTTTCCACACACACAACTCGATACTAATCAGCTGTACAAAAGAAGGGAATCCCATCCATGGCAACAGCACAGGTTAACCTGGAGGATATGCACTAAGTGAAATAAGCCAGGCAAAGAAAGAAAAATACCACGTGATCGATCTTGTTTACACATAGACTCCAGGTTAAACAAATCTAAAAAATAAAGATGTTCATTATTTGTCTTGGTTTCTCTTTGCAGTAAAACTCATAAAAGAATGAGCAGGCTAGATAGTGCGTGCTGGTCATGGAGAAACTTCAGGTGCTAAGGGCTTCGGTGGGAAGGAGTATCTGAGGACACATGGGGGAGGATGAGTGAAGAAGCAAATGCACTTGGATGTGGATGCCCTGGGATTCACAGTACAAGCGAATCTCTAGAGCAGGAAGTTGTACTGTCCTACAACCAGCCTCCTTCCTGTGTGGCTAGAGGGGCAAATCTTCTGTCCCAAGATAGTTGGCAATGAAGAAAGCTGGCCAGTCTCACTTGAACCCCATTCCTGCCAGCCACAGAGACTGGCGGCTTTCTGCTGTGTGAGGTGCTCTACCAGGTGCTCCATGGGTGATGGTGGCTGTGGTGTGCTGTGGCCAGGAGGATGGAGCAGAGAGTGCAATGGTGTTTGTCCTATGTGGGCTCACACTGCAGAGGGGACACTGCTCTAGGAGTAGACTACTACAGCTGACTGTTAGCTCTTGAGAGTCTTACACAGCCCATGATGTAAGAACTGTGTTTCTGTCTTGGCTGCACAGGACAGAGGAACCCGCACAGGGAAGGCGGAGGGCTCTGCTGGAGGCCAGTCAGCCTCACAGTGAAAGACCCAGGATGGCAGACTCCTGTGCCATTGTAAATTTCTGGAAAACCTGAGTTGGTGTAAACCTATTTTTCCTGATTTTTGTCATCAACCCAAATTTAGTAGGAAATATTTTTAAACAAAATTCTATGGTTTAACATTAAAATTGGGTACTGTTGTATGTTGAGTGTAATTAATACATCAAGCATAAAAAGTGGTCTCCATTCCTATGCTATTTCAGTAGTTTTTTCTTATATGAAAGATTTTGTGCATACAATCAGGAGCTTATTAGAATGTAGTGGTAGCTGTGTTGAATGTGTGTTCTTTAGGACCAAATACAAACTTATGAGGAGTCAGAAATATTAAGGAAGTTCTATAGGAAAATTGTCCTTTTCCCTTAGCCAATCCTATTTTTATTGGATTCTTTTTTTTTTTTTTAAGAGAAAGAGGGACAGCAAAAGAGAGTACGTGAGAGAGAGAGAGAGAGAGAAAGAGAATCAATTCTATTTAGTTTTTCATCTGATTTTCATTGCTCCAACACTTAGTTGTGCACATGGTGGTGCAAACTGAGGTCCTCATACATGCCAGGCAAGCATCATAACCGCTGAGGCACTATACCAGCCCGGATTCTTTGTTCTTAATATTCCATCATGATTAGTGTGCCCTTTCTTGATTTTCCAATCTTCCTGTTGTGGCTTCAGTTGGATTCCTAATTCCTGCTGTATTTTTTTTCTCCTAGGTAAAACTGATAACCAATATACCCTCTTCATGGCTGGAGGGACAGGTCTGTTGTTGTTTGCTATCCTAATTATCGCCGTCATTGTCGTATCTTGTAACAGGTAAGTAGAACAACTTATCCTGTTTGCCCTGAATAATTGCAATTTACTGGGGCTTTATTAATAACCCAACAATTTGTCAAGGTGCCTCAGCTTCCACACCCATTATTCCGAGTGTCGTTCTTACTCAGGGAGGAGACATAGTGGTGGTAATATTAGGAGCCAGAGCTAGAGCCATTCATCTAGGGATCAGGAGTCAGCCGTCTGCCCTGCACACTCCACCTGCGGATGCTGCACTGCCTTCCCCTCTCCCTCCTCTGAGGAAGTAGCTGCCAATGTGTGTGTGTGTGTGTGTGTGTGTGTGCTGTGTCTGAATGTGTGTGTGCACCTGCATGTGTAAGTGAGGGAGAGAGGGTAGTGCCTGACTTTATGCATTCCTCAGATATTTATTGTGCAAAGTGGTGAAGGAGATGAGATGGAGATCCGTTCTAAGAAGCCAGCACTATAAAGTGCTTGTATATTTTCTGAAATAAGCAATCTAGGTGCATTATTAAGAGTTACTGAGAAAGAAGGGGCTGGACGGGTTCCCCTAGAGTGCGTGGGAAGTCATGTGGGCTCTTCCACAGCTTCCTCCTGTTTCATGGAACAGGGGACATTTTCTTGGTTGCTTCTTTCTTTTCCTTTGGACTCCCATGTTCACTACCCATTTGCCTGGCATTTATTGGACTTCTTAGCTATAATCACATTGGACTGGACTTACTCCTTCTACCGTAGTCCAACTGAAGTGGTTTCTTATTAACAGGGAAAGGGACTGTGCTTGGGTTATCTGTATTTTGCAGGTCTGGGATAGACTAGATATTTAATATATGTTTGTTGGATAAATTAACATATCCATGTCCACCCTACTCCCCCTTAATGTTAATAGGATCCCCAGGAGGTTTCTGTATCTTGTCTGCCTATCCTTGACCTCTCCCTCTTCCACCATTCACGTGACTTTAGCTGCACTCCTCAACCCACCCTCTGGTTCTCAGACACATCCTTCCTCTCTTTCTACGTGATCGGGATTTCCTAGTTCCTCTTTTAAAAGCTGAAGTGGTAATGTCATCCTCCTGATTCACATTTTTTTTTTATTATTTTCCCACTGAAGCCAGAGTAGTCTTGAAACTCATTAACCCTGTCATTGAAGGTGCCCTGCTTTCTGACTTGAATTTAATTTTTACTCATAGTTCTGGCCTTATTTACTTCTCTAACATTGACAAATATTGTTAAAGCCCAGCTTCCATTCTTTGCACACACCCACTCTTTCATTTGGTCTGCTAGCCGTAGCAGGTTTCCCGTACTTGGCCTTGATCCTGTGCATCAGAACAGGCCAGACACCTGTCCTCTCTGTGAGGTCTGTCCTGTTTCTCTTTCCCTGCAAGTAGACATGATGTCACTCTCTGTCATCATCGTGTCCTCCCTATCTGCTGCTCCTGGTGTCCTGCTTTGTATTTTAATTACTTTTCTGTTCGTCTTCCTGCCACAGTATTCGTAATGCCAGGGAGAGTGTTTTGTTCATTTTGTAGCATTGGATAGCATCTTGCTCTAATCTGCCCTCCTAGTGGGTGATCCATAATCATCTGTCTAATTAATGGAAATGCCACAGTCATCTTACCTTTCTCTCCATCATGGCTGCCCTCAAGTCGTTCCCTGGCCAAGATGTAGCAGATGGAGAAGAGGGCCCCAGTGTCAGTGTCAGAGAGGAGTCTCTGCTGCCTCACCTTGGCTGATAGAAATTGCAGAGAGGGCGGAAGGAGCGCAGGGGGACAGGCAGTACAATGAAGAGAATGAGTGACAGAATGGACCTCTGGAGGGTCACAGGAGCTGGACAAGATGGACTTGCTGCACAAAAATGCACTACCTTCCCCTGATAGCTACTTGAACTGTGGAGCGTGTTGTCCCTCTTGGTGAAGAGCGACAGAAAGATTAGTGGCCTTGAATGCCTAATCACAGGTGGATGCCACGGAGGAGAGGGCACTGTTCTCCTGCCTTCTCACTGGTCTCCATTTGTTATTTTGGATGGAAATATTTTGAAAAATGACCCAAGGGTTTCAGCAATGGCCCCTGAACTCTGTCTGACCCACCGTTGGAAATAATCCTTCTACTTCATATATGCTGACTTGGACAGAGGCCAAAATAAAGTCTGACTCCACTCAGGACGCCCAGCCACCTGCCCAGGGCACTGGAAACGGGTCCTCTGCACCTGGTTGGTGGAGAGCTGAGCAGTAGCGGTAGGAGGAGGAGCAAGGCTGGCGGTGGGCTGCTCTGGTGAGCACGGGCAGAGCCCAGTGTGTTTGCTGAGTGTGTTCCCGGGAAGAGCTTTAGTGTTTAGTGATAAAGTGTTAGGCACCTACCTGTGGCTGTGCCGTCAGAGCTGATGATCACAGTGAAGACGGTGTCTTGGTTTTTCTGGCACCTTCCTGGTTTCAGCATTTCATCCTGGGGAGATGCTTAGTTCCAGGCAAACAGCAGCAGCCGTCCACTTAGAACAAACGGTGATGTTTACTACCTTCCTTTCACAGATGAGGACCGGTATTTGAGATGCAAATTACTCAGCAGTAAATAGCAGAGCACAGAGTGTGACACTAAGCCCCAAGCTCCCTTTAATTCATCAACTTATATGCTCTCGGCTTTTTTAAACACACATGCGCGCGCACACACACACACACACACACACACACAAACACACATCTGGGAAAGTTAACTGTGTTCTGACTAGAGTCTGGTGAGCCATGGTTTGATTAAAGATCAAAGGTCATAGATCTGTGCCTTGGTTTCCTCGTCTATAAACAGAGCATAATAGTAGCAGCCCCATCATAGATTCCTTTGAGAAGTCAAGTGTTATATAAAACACTTAGAAATGTCCTTTGTACACAGTAAATTTACATATAGAACAATATGAATAACCTTTCTTTGGAGAGAGATTCTCTTGTATATAAAGGAATTTCAACCTTAAAAACCACAAACAAGACAAGGCAAAGCAGAGCCCCTCGTCTTTGCCTCTCATCCACCTCCTCCGTTGTTCAGCAGGAATCTTTGCTTTCGGGAGATGTAAGAGAGAGGCTGCCCCCAGTAGCTATACACTCGGGTATGGGTTTCTTCTTTGTATTCAACTGTGGTAGCCTCTCTCCTTCTCTTGTGTTTGCTCCTCTAAGACTTCTCCAGAAGTCAGATTTCATAAGCGTCACCAGAACTGTGAAGAGCTTGTGGTGTAGAGTGGCTACAGATGGTCACTGGGGCCACATCAAAGTGACTCTGAAAGCCATAGTGCCTCAGAGTCAGAAGGCGGGGCCATGGGTGTAGACCCGATGCTTTCACTAACCAGCCAGGTGACTCTGCGCAAGTCATCTGACTCTCTACCTCTCAGTTCCCTAAGCTTTGATGAGATCTGAATAAATTAATCCATATAGGATATTTAAAATAACACCTGGATGATCTGACAACACTGAACTCCATTCTCACTGTCATCTAAGATGTTCCATGGGTGGCATTCAAGCCAGGTATTAATTGTGAAAGTCTCCAAGCCTGAGCTGTTCCTATGATAACCCATTCTTCATGTATTCACCAAGGTTAATTAGTATTGTACCCCCCTGGATGGCATCTTCACTATCCGGGCACACGTAGGAGAGGTGGGCAGAGTGAGTTGAAGTCACCAGAATGTCAGGCAAATGTGTGTGAAGCCACCGTGGCTGGCCACGGCCGCATGTTCAGAAGGGCAGTGGGTTGGGGACATGCCGAAGTGTAGGGTAGTTACCGTGCTGGCCTGCAGGGTCTTGATGTTCCCTGTTGACTGTGTGTTTCAGAAGGAGAAGGAGACAGCAAACCATCCCATTTAAGGAGTCCTGGGACACCAAGAATAAGGTGAGTTCACCTGGCATCGTCTCCCTGTCGTGTGCTATGTAAATGTCTTGTCAGTTCATTTCGCATTTATGGGTCTTACTTTTGTTTTCGTTTCAGTAACCTGGCAATGTGGTTGCTTGCAATCAAGTATCAGCTAGTTGAGGAAACAGTTATTCTCTGTACCATTCTATTAGTAATGACTTTTGACACCAGGTCTTTAATGTAGGTAAAGGAGCAATTACATGTAGTAAGAATCAACTCTGCATTACCAACAGCTATACTAGTTTTCTAGGGCTACCATTACAACTTGCTCAAACTGGATAGTTTAAAACAGCACAGATTTATTCTCTCATGATTTTGGAGGGTTGAAGTCCAGAAAGAGGTGTGTGAATGGTGGTTCCGTCCTGGGGTGAGATCTTTCCAAGCTCTTCTCCTGGCTTCTCAGGGTGGCCTGCAGTCACTGGCTGTCTTGGCTTGTAGACACTTCTTATTCTGCCTGTCTTCACCTGGTGTCTCCTCTGTGCCTGCCTGTGCCTCTTCTCTTTTAAAGACCCTAGACATTTTGGACTAAGGGCCAGCCCTCTCCAGTGCAACCTGATACTCGATTCACTAATTACATCTGCAAGGATCTTATTTCCAAATCAGACCACATAATGAGGTGCTGGGAAGGACATGAGTTTTAAGGGGACCCTATTCAACTCAGTAAAGGACACAGCATTGTTGTGATGTAATAAAGTTCTTGTGAAGATTAAATTAAGTTAAACTATATACAAGGCTCAGAAACCTAGCAGGCATATAAAAGGATATAATGCATGATGTAATATGTTACTATTATTACCTTTTAATTTAATTAATTTATGAATTGATGGATGCTCAAATGATAGACCTAAAGAACTTTCTTAAGGGTTGCAAGAGTCTGATGAACTATAAAATTTTCCAACTCACTCTGCTGTGCTCCTGCCCATATTGTTTAATTAAAATTATAGAAACTTCCAAATTTGCAGATGAGTGATGCTTATTTTCATGTTCTTGCCTCCACTATATGTCAGATTTCTCTCTTTATTGTATTACATTATATTATTATACATATATATTATATTAATAAACAGATTTCTCTGTTTATTAAAATCCAAATGAAAATGCTGCAGATTGAAAGATTGAGTGCAGAAGTCCTAACCCCCAGTGTGAGGGTCCTAGGAGGTGGGGCCTTCGGGAGGTTATTAGTGAATGGAATCAGTGCTCTTGTGAGAAGAGATGCGAGAGCTCGCTTCCTTTCTTTGCTTTCTGCACGAAAAGCCTGGACACCAGGAGAAGACGGCCAGCCGCAGACCACGAAGCAAGCCCTCACCACACATTTGATCTTGGACTTCACAGCTCCAGAATTGTGAGAAATAAATGCTTGTTGTTAAGCCGCTTGGTCTGTGCTGTTCTGTTACAGCAGCCTGTGTTGACGGAGACAGTTTCTCATGCACTCTCCAAAATGACATGGATTTCTCTTTGCTTTAATTATTTGCATTTGAATTCTGCATGGTTAAAAAGTCAAACGCTGAGAAGTCTCTGCCAACTCAATATGGGTGCTTCAGAATTCTTGATAATCTGTCGGTTTAACTTTTTCTGTTATTAAGCAGTTACTCTTTGCAAGTTACATTTGTTTTTCTGACTAACTTATTGTTGCTTTGGCACCAAATGCAGATCCATGCATCTTGGCTCATCACATCTGCCACTTGGCACACAGTGGATCACTGCCCAGCCCTGTCCACTCATTGGGTTCTTTCTCCTGTACTTAGCTGTTTACACACTAAAGTCAATCTAAAGGAAAGTCTATTGTTATGAATTTTGAGGAAGGAAAGAAGCCCCAGGACTGTCCTTGTTAGGTATCCAGCTCATCTGGGCTTTCATAGAATGACATTATTTTCAATGACGATTTAAAACTTTAATAGTAAGATGGACTGCGAAAGACACAGATGTTAGACCTACTTTATTCCTTTGTGTTTTTCACTCAGGTGCTGTAAGTAACAAGGCACCTGGATATTTCTTTTGCTTTCTTCTTGCAGAAACTAAAATTACCCTAATGTTTCAAACTACTCACCAGAGAGAGATCTCTTTTGCTCCTCTTTCTTCTGTCTCTTTCCCTCCCAGTATTGCTCTTTTTCCCTCTCTCTTTCTCATATTTATATAACTTGTCACATGTGCACATACAAGACATCAA
This sequence comes from Aplodontia rufa, assembly GCA_004027875.1. Lineage (NCBI taxonomy): Eukaryota > Metazoa > Chordata > Mammalia > Rodentia > Aplodontiidae > Aplodontia > Aplodontia rufa. The sequence goes on along the minus strand of PVKS010024702.1, from coordinate 6,555 downwards.
AAACTTGGTTAGGGTAGAAAAGACAAATGGTTATGTGCCATCAGCTTGAAGGAGAAGGCAGTTTCTTTTGCTAAGTTCTTTCCTTTTGTTCAGTTGGTTATTTTTAAAGTCGGGACATCACATACTGTAAAACTATTTATTAATTAAGACATTCATTCAGCAAACATTGATGAATACCTGCTATGGGGAAATACCATCTTGCTTTTGATGTGCTACATCTACACAGTCAATTCATAGCATGGCACAGCAGCTGATGGTATGGGTTAGATTTAGGCTGCATTTCATTCAGAGGTCCAGAAATCGAGTAGGTTATTTCTAACAGAAGTTTGCTATAATGAAGGGAATGTTGTAGAAATTACTTGTAGTGGGAATTTGGCTTATTTCATGGTTGATTGAGAGTTTTATGTTGAGGGTCGTCACTGGTTGCTGAAATATAATGAATGATTGACACCCATTGCTGTTTGTCTTTGTAGGCAGTTAACAACTACAGAAGCCCCATCTTTACCACTCAACCAATGGATGATGCAAAAGAGGATATTTATGTCAATTACCCAACCTTCTCTCGAAGACCAAAACCTAGAGTCTAAACTTTTCTCTTGATCTGAGCTAACTAATGATGACTCTCACGTACATGGATTTTTTCATTTTCTTTCCACCACACAAGGACTGTATTGATTCTGGTCAACTGAACTTATTTCATTTGGTTGACAAAATACTGTATTCCCTAGAGAACACCCTGACCAGAACCACTTCAGGGTACCTGAGTCAAGTTAGCTCATATGTAAAAGGAAACACAAGGCCAAGCAAGAGAAGAACAGGGGAGTTCAGGCTTCAGCGAGAGTTACCTACCAGGGTTTTAATGTTGTGCTAGAATTACACATGGGCCTGAGTTGGTTTGGATCCTCTGCCACAGCGTTGGATGCATTCACCTGACCTTGGCCTGACTCCCATGCTGGCCTCCCCCAGTGCTTTCAAGATGGCGGCCAACCACTGCAGGCGTTTGGGGACCCTATTTCCGTCTGATGGAGAGTGTGCTTGTCTAACACAGCAGACACATTTGGTTATTTGCCTAACATCATGCAGGCATCATGGTCATCGGGATGAGATGGCTTACTTTGATTATGGTTCACCTGCAAGAGCTGGGGTGGAGCCAAAGCCCATTATAGGCAATCCAGGATGTTAACAAAGGAAAGGAACCTGGAAGCTGAAGTTGTTCCTAGCAATCTTGACTGCAGTGACATTACAGGACGTATCTTGTTAATTAACTAAAAAGTGAAGCTAGCTTAGTTCTCCCTCCCTGTCTTCTAGGATCTGCTCTGTCAGCCATAGTCCAGAATGCCTGGTAGTGAAGTGGATAGTCAAAAGGAAGATAAGTGTGACAGGGTCATCCTTTTCTAATCTCAAATAAATTCATCTCTGATTCTGTATAGAATTCTTGCCACCATCCAGGGCCTGTCCTGATGAGAAAGTGTGAGAGATGGTTTAATAATAAATAACATAAATATTTTTATATTGATCTTTTCTTTTTCCTAACTTTGAGAATTATTATAAATTCCCTCAAAATAGCCAGGAACCTAAGGAATTAAGTGCTTTAAAAATGATTGTCTGTGAAACTTGAATATACAAAAAGAGAATGAAAGCTGGAAGTGGTGCTACAGGGTTGTAGGGCAGGCATTTGAGATGGGGAAGAGTACAGAGAGGGTACAGACCAGGAGGGAAAGGCATGGAGGAACAGGAAGTGAAAAAGGGAAGCATATGCTGCACAGTTTGGAAAAGAGAGCCCTCCCCACATCCATGAGTCTGAATGGTCTGAATTCCAGACATGTGTGAATGATGAAAAGTATTTGTGAGGTTAAATAAAGGTCACCTTGAAATGGTCATTATTAAATAGGTTGATCATTCACATATGAAAGATTCATTGACTTACCTCTAAGGATCATTACAAGAGCTTCTCTTACTTATCAGAATTGTAGGCTTCCTGATAATCTTAAGTGACCCAAATCCAAATTCTCATACTGTCTACACAATTTCTAAGTAGTGATTTATAGTTTTAAACTAATCCATGGGTATTATATGATTTTAGCCCTAAACATCATGTGCATCAAATAGTGCAATTATTCTATGAAGTTCAAAAGGGAAAAAATAAAAATGACCTTTTCTTCATTATACTTGTCTGTTTGTAAGATTTTACTCTCATTTTTGCTATGGTTGCCTAAAGATCTTCATATCTGGATTTGTTACCTGTTTCCATGAGTATATCAACTTAACCAAGCTGAAAGGCAGTTTACAAGAAAACACTCTGTCACATCTGTCCACGATTCTGCAGCTGAATCTGTGCGTTTGCATGGTGAAGCAATTCAGCATCATTTATAAAATAAACAGTTCCTTTTTCTTAAAAAAGTTAAAGACAATCAAAATATTACTTTTTTGGAAGATTCTGATAACCAAATTCCCATTGATTAATATAGGTGAGAAGTAAAATAATTCTACAATTGTAATATGGAGGAATATAAATCCACTTTCAAGAGAAAATATTACCAAGGGTGATAGACCTCGATAACAAACCACTTTAGTGTTCAAGCCTCCAGAACTTTTGAAACTCATCTGTGTCTCCATGGGTGCTTTAATTTTTTAAAATCTTTTGCTCAAAATATTTATGAGGACTATTTACTCAGTCCTTTCTTCTTTTCCCTGTGGTCTTACGCTGCAGGAGCTCAGAACCATTCTAAAGCCTGCTGAGCTTCTCTGACCACCCCTGCTGGTCCTGCTGGCTGCCTCAGCTCTTACTGTGGTGAAATCCTTCCTTATTTCTTAAGAAAGCACTGTCGTGGCAGCCCCTGTGATGTCACAGCTAATTCACCAGGGGTTTTCTACTTTTGCCACTCTATTTTCCATCTATAATCTGTGCTTATGGTCCTGGTTGTTACTAGGAGAACAGATGAAAAGAGATCTACAGAGTAAAGATCAAGATGAGAGTTACTGTATTTAATTATTATTATTATTTTTTTGGTGCAAGATGCTGTTTTGGAAGTCTGATGCTTTCTCAAGATTTTTGTGTTTTTACATGTGTAATTTATGTTGATATGCAATACAACATTAAAAAAATCTATGCTTCCTTTGAATGCCATAATTTTAATATTTATATTAAAGTTGCCAATTAAGGATATTACTATTTGATAATATGGTAGGCGAGCTTACTAAATGTCATTATAAATACTTGGAGTGTAATAATGTTCTTCATAGGTATAAGAACTATGTCACTATACTTGTGTATGTTAGGAAAAATATATGACCCAGAAAGAGAGGCAAGGGACCAGGGGATGGGAGGAGGGAGGAGGGAGGTGGGAGGTTCTGGGGAGGAAATCAACCAAATTATTTTGCTGTATTGTGTGCATCTATGCATCTATGAATATGTGACAACAAATCCCATCATTATGTATAGTTATAATGCCCTAGTTAAAAAAAAATGTCATTATAGAGGACTCAGTTTATCAGGGAAAGAGCATATCTTCATTACCTTACAATGACTATGTATTGACTATGTTATTATCAGAGAGAACTTCAAACTTTTATTTATACAGCCCTTTGTGTTTGCTGAGAAAATAGAATATACACTTCTTTCATTTTTTTCTTTCTTTTTTAAATTTATGTTCTTTTTTTCATGGTGCTGGGGCCTTATGCATACTAGACAAGTGCTTTACAATTGAGTTACCCCTCCAGTTCAGAATACAAATTTCATTAAATTGTCCTCATGTTTATAGACTGCAGGAAGTAGGTAAGGATATAATTTTCAGTTAATAAAAATTCAAATTTATGGAATGTTTTAACTGTCAGTTTATTATTAAAATATTATCTATATTTAAGTATGTTAAATATCAATTTAAAAGACAAAGTAAAATAAAAATTTTAGTAGATGTTTTTACTTTAAATATCTAAAATATGTTAGTTTATATAGAACTGTATAAAATAAAAATTACAAGGACATGGGATTAATTGCCTAGGATGTGCAAGGCCCTAGGTTCCCAGTTCTGCAAAAAAAAAAAAAAGTAAATTAAAATTATGGCTGTATTATAGTTATTTTCCAAATTGAGAGAGTCTACATTGTAATTAGAGATCACTTTAATCAAATATTTCTCCTATATTTACATAATATGCTATATTTTTACTGCTTGCATAAAATTTCAGTAACATGCTTACAAAGTATAGGTATAAATGCTTAATTGTGAGCACAAAGTTAATCTTCTTTTCATAATAATGACATAAAGTCTTTGATGAATGTAAGACTGTAATGTGAACATGAAATGTTACAGGCTTATTACCACTGTTTTGGCTACTGTTAAAATGTGTGTCTAGAAAGTGCTGCCCTTCACATTTAGATTTCTATGTTAATCAATACAGATTTTCATTGCTGTGCTTATTGGAATTATTTTAGCCAACTCTCCAGGATCTTGTAGATTTATTTGAAAGCTAAAAGCAAGTTTGCTCTTCTTTAAACTTTTCTATTGCTGTGATCCAATAAGCTTCTAAAATCTGCTGCAGTGCTTCCTAAGGAAATTTTATACATCCTCAAGGTTGGTTTACATATTATATTTTTCTAGATTCGAAGCACTAACTAAGTTGTAAGATGCTGATAGAAAAAGTCTCATTTGGAGTGAAAACTGTCTGGGACAATCCTGCCTATTGTTCTTGTTTGATTAAATTATACAGTTACCCTAGTTAGAATACTCTTTCCAGTATTTCAGATTTTTCATTTGTGTTGATGTGCAAGTGTTTGTCTTCATTTACTGTATTCTGTTGTTTTGAATAAATAAATATGGTGTGCCATGATCACTGGTTTCATTTGCTGTCAAAGAATAGGGTACAGTTTCTACAGAATAAAGTTAAACTGAAGGGTTAAATGCAGAAAAAAAGGATTTACATGCTGAACACTTCGTGACATCTGTCTCAAAACAACATTCTGTACATTTTAATGCATATATGTCAAAGGACCAAAGAAATACAGGAAGCTTTATTATTATTATTATTATTATTATTATTATTATTATTATTAAAGAGAGAAGGACAGTAAAAGAGACAGAGACAGAGAATCAAATTTTATTGAGTTTTTCACATGGCTTTCTTTGCTCCAACACTTAGTTGTGTATGTGGGTGCTGGAGTTTGAACCTGCGTGCTTGCGCTTGCCAGGCAAGCGCCGTAACCGCCGAGACACCGCTCCAGCCCCTATTATTATTATTTTTAATAGCAATCCCTTGCCCTTCTCCATCTTCTTTCCATTGAGGCAATAAATTTCACTTCTTCTAATTGATGATTTCTCTACACTTCTGCATAACGTGCTTCTATCACTATTAGATCTTTTTTCAAATTTAGACTTTATATATTCATTTTGATGTCTTTGTCCCCAAACTCACCACAGTTGCATGCTCTTCTCATGTCACCATTCTTCCAAATTACCTGTGTTAAAATTTTGATTATATCAATATTCCATATCTTTATTATGACTTGGCCAACACTCTTCTTAGTTGAACCACACGCTAAAAATGAGTGTGCATTTTCTCCTATATAACATAAAAAATCAAAGAAATCAATTCTAGAAACTTTCCCAAAATATTATTCAAGTTGTAAGTGTTCAACAATGCCCATCTGAAGTCTGTTACAGCTGTATTTATAGTGTCTAGAAGTTGGGGTGCTGGCCATTGGATGGGAACTCTTCAGGAAACAGTCAATTCATTTGAATGACTTAGATGGCTCTCACAACAGAGGGAATAAGCTTGCATTCCCAGGACACTGATAGAATAAGCTTGGAAAACATCAGGAATCTCTGCTGACTCCTGTGGTCAATGGCAGAAAGCAAGGGTGATGCCTAGCTAGAGCTTGGGCACTCTGGCTGGAAGGGAGCTGCAGAAAACCTGAACAACACCATGGCCCCCTGCTTGGGTGGGTGCTGAACACCTTCCTATTAGTCCAGTTTATTCCAGAATCAGTGTCCCATACAGATACCCGCAAGGAGGTATCTGCCCTTTCAGTGTCTATGGCTGCAGGTGAGGTATCATTTGAGTCCCAAATGATACATAATGTGATGTTCCAAAGTTGGTGAAGAACATCTGGACTGATGATAGATTTCTTAAACTTATCTTTTTATATATGATCAGGGCCTGGTATAATATCTACATTTATTTCAGGTACATTCAAGTTAATTCTTAATAAATTGGTAAGTAAACAAACACAAATCAGTATCTGTATCAACACTCTCATAGTAGTCTTGGAATAATGGCCAATAGATCATTTTTAAAAATGCTATTGAGATTTTATTTGGACATTAGAATTTAGCACATTTTTATTTTTTTTAATTTTTATTTATTTTTTTTAATTTTTTATTTTTGAACAACCTTACAAGATTTTAACAAAATAATATAAAATGTGTATAAATTATGTATATATTCTGGATATTGCAATTATCCCCAGGAGTGCCCCCCCAATTACCCTCCCTTATCCCTCCCTTCCCCTTCCCATTATAACTCTAAAAAAGTATTAGATTGTAAAGCATTACATCTTAT